>JAOWBL010000003.1:6278006-6307352 GCA_028564865.1 Zenarchopterus dispar
GCGGGCGGGCGGGCGGGCGGCCGTGCCGAGTCTCATCCTCGCTCTGACAGATGTGTCCTAAGCTTGCACATATTTATGGAAATGGTTCTGATCGAATGTGTTTCACGCTTCATTTGAACTCGGGAGGAGACAGCTCCTATCCAGGTCACTAAGCAGTGAGGATATACATGCTTGACTTTGTTAAACCGTCATATTTATGAATTTCTTTTTACATTTTTGTGGTCTTCCTTCTCCTCGCTTTTGCCCTCATTTGTCTTCTCCTGTTACATGAGCCAACGGTGTTTATTCCCTCTGTGTCTCTGCAGATATCTGGAGTCTGGGGGTGATCCTCTTCATGCTGGTTTGTGGTCAACCCCCCTTTCAGGAGGCCAACGACAGCGAGACGCTGACTATGATCATGGACTGTAAATACACAGTGCCTCCGCACATCTCCCATGCATGCAAAGAGTGAGTAATGCCCAAGCGCACAAACCCACACAGATGGACGGAGTACTCTGCAGGTGCTGCATATTTCATGTTTATAGATGTGTGAAGAAAGGAGAGTGAAGGGAGCGGGTGCAGCGTCTCTCCGGCTGCTCATCGCCGTCCTGCTTTCAGTGGGTGCTGCAGTGCTGCGTTAAGTGTATCTAATGTACCCTTTTAAATCAGCCCTCTATTTTTAACGTTGTGAGGGTTTAAGGATGCGCCAAAGCAGAGCAGGGACCAATATTTGCTGAGTATTTTGAATGGCTGGGGCTCTGCAAACACATTGTGTTTGGACGTTATTTGACTGGATTATCTTTACTGTCACACAGTACTTCAAATACTGGCATGTGTCCTGGGGCATGTGTTGTTGTTTTTGTTTTTTTGAAACTATATACAAGCCCATTTCCCACTTTACTTTGCAGAAACAACACTTCCCCTAGCAATTTTTTTTTTTTGAGCTGTTAGGCGTATTTTTGGATTTGAGATGCTGAGGTGAAATGTTTTGCTTCACATTTCTACCTTTCTGCAATCGTCAGGCTCTTTATTTGATAATATTATGTAAACTCCAAATTGATGCTCTAAATGCTGCATGATTTTTAAAAGAAATAATGTGGCTGGTAATAACTTTGACCTTTGTGCAGTAGGTTTGGCCACAATGAAAGCTCCAGGACATTGAAATCGCTCTTGCACGAGCTGATTCATTATACGCTTTACAATCGCTGGCTCATTTCCTTTGCATTGTGGCTTCCAGATCACAAGACGCAACAAATGTTTATCCATGTGCACAGCACAGCCGTTATAATGCTGCCTTGTTGTATATTTGTTCACCTTGTCAGGGTCTGGTTCTTCCCAAGTCAGGGTTATTATATATTATTTGGAAATAAAACCAACAGTACAGCTAATGTTAGATGTAGTAGCTCCTGATTGAATTTGTAAACAGACAGTTAAAGGGAGGGTAGGCGATTCTACACTGGCTTTCTGGATCTCTTTACTATCAGCTAGCTGCTCATCTCATGATTACAGTGTAAAACAAAACAAAACAAAAAACTGGTTGATAGCATGACATGATCTTTTGAGAAAAAAATTACATAGTGGCTCAACTAATCCACATGCTATGAGAAGGTGGTAAAACCTCAGACTAACGTGTTCTCTCACCTTTACCTTTTTTTTTTTTTTTTTTTGATAGACCAAACAACATTTAAACAACATTCTGCAGCCTTGCATTTCAAATCTGTTTGCTAACATTTATCTAAACACTTTCCATCGCTCTCCAGACTTTTTTTTTTTTCTTATTCCTCTGGGGTTTATGTACAGACTGCAGCATTAAGGACACCGCAGATTTTTGGAAGACAACTGCTCTCCAGTCGGTGTGCAGACTTGCTGCGTGCAGGCGACTGGACCGTTGCCTAAACACCAGCCATCTAACTTTCGGGTCGAGGTCCATGCAGAACTAAGATTTGTTGCAGTTCCTCAACTAACCAATAGGAGCTGGCTGCAAATGTCTAACGTTAGAGCAGAAATAAACTTATTTACAGCCTGGTTTGAAAAACCGTTTTGGCCTCAATCGTTTGATTTCCTAGCCACGACAACTCTGAGGGGAGTGAATTTTTTTTGTACCACGTCAGGAGAGTTTATATAAACTAATACATTTATTTCTAATATGATTGATTGACAGTCGGCTCAGCCAATGGCTAGCCATTACCGCTTCTTCATCCGTAATCATTAGGCTACTGCGCTTAGTGAAGTTAGTGTGAACCCAACAAGGGCTAGATGCGACCAGTTTTTGATTTTGTCACCGTGTCAGCATGTGAAATGGGATATTCCTCTGTAAATGTCTGACGGGAGCTCCTCAGATACGCTGTCACTGCAGGGAACTGCTGAATGACCTAGGGGGCACGGCTAAGTTTGATTGACACACGGTGGGCTTCTCATGGGCTTTAAAACCGGTCTTCAGAAACCAATGAGTCATGTGACCCAATGCTCGGTCTGTTGTTTTTAACAGTATTTGTCGCCATCAGTGCGCTGGTATCAGTGCGCTGGCATCAGTGCGCTGGCATCCTGAGAGGCTGATGGCACAGAGGCGGCTTCTCCGCAGGACTGCTGATGTGGCACTGCTCCACCTGTTTTACGGACCACTACCTCCTTGCCGCTGGCTTTAAAATGAATGTTGTTGACGTGACAATCGCTGATCCATGCTTTGATTTAAAAATAAAGCTCAAGTACAGCATGTGCTCTGGTGAACCTTCCCCTGACCGCTTCAGCTGGGTCTATCCTCTCATTGTCCTACTGGAGGGTCTGGTGCTTCCTAAGGAAATACCGTTTGCAGCCAGGAGGAGTTTTTTTTCTTGTAGGATCTTAATATAGCCTCTGTTTGGATCGCTCCAGACCCAGGGAAGAACATCCTGAGGATTTTCTTTAATTTTGCTACAAACTACTTGAACCACATAGTGCTCTGCATAGAAGTCACCTGATAAGAAAAAATAGCTGTTTGGGAGGAAACAGGAAAGGTTTTTGTTTGGCAAATAAGAGAATGAGGGAGTGTGTGTATATCTTTTTTTTTTTTAAGTGGGAGGTTTTTTTTGTCTTTTTTTTAGAGGGAACTGAACACCACAGAAACAACATGAATGTATTTCAATCACAAGGATGGAGAGATAATTACTCAAGAAAAGTGTATTTTTAAGTGCCATGTTGTTGATGTGACAATAAATGAAGAGTCAATGATTACAGAAGAAGTGTCTGAATAAACCCAGAAGAGAGCGTGGAACTAGTTGACTTTAATCATAAACATATCTGTGTTTTGACTGTTTGCATGTCTTTCTTAAGCTTGTACTCGTCATGTTCCCAGATTTTTTTAATAAGTACAAATTTACATTTATGGAATATTGGTGAAGCCATATCATTATTCATTTTATGCAGCACATTTTTGTGTGATTTTTGCCAGCTCATAAGCATCATAGCAAGTACAAATAGGGTATACGTCCAAATATTCCTGAAGCCAGGAGCAGATGTTTCTTTTGTGCGTCCATGATGCTAATCTCCACTGTCACCCCCTCCAGCCTCATAGGCCATATGCTGCAGAGAGACCCCAAGAAAAGAGCAACCCTGGAGGAGATCGAGGGCCACCAGTGGCTCCAAGGTGTCGACCCCTCCCCGGCCACCAAGCTGTCCACCCCTCTGGTGTCCCATCGTAGCTTGTCTGAGGAAGAGCACGGCTCCATCATCCAACGGATGGTGCTGGGGGGGATTGCAGACAGAGACGCCATAACTGAGTACGTGTCACCCCGCCACTAACGCCACACGTGGATAAGTTAACATGCAGCTATCTTTTCCCGCTTAATCTCCGAAGATCCCTCATGGTTCGCTCATCCTGCTGAAGCTTAATTGACTGTAATCAAGAGTTTAATAGCTATTAAAACCAGATGGCAGTCGAATCGGAACTACTGGCGTTTTAAATTCAGTCTCTTTGATTCTAGTCTGCAGCAGAGTGTCGATATGAAAATGCTTCTGTTGTCTCAGGGCCCTGGAGTCAAACCAGTACAACCACATCACCGCCACCTACTTCCTGCTGGCAGAGAGGATGCTGAGAGAGAGACAAGAGAAGGAGCAACACAGTCAGACGCGATCGCCCAGCCCCAGCAAGGCCCAATTTAGGTACACATGCACGTGATATGCACGTGCACAAACATTTTCTAAGAGACAGACAAACGGCGTGCTCCCTCTGCAGCCTTTGGTACCGTCACTTCCAGGAAATAAGTCGGATGAACACACAGCAAGTCCGTCATGGATATACTGCAGAAAATAAACAAACAAAAAAACAATTTCAAATATATGATTTCAGTTTAGTACTGAAACACTGATCTGAGATGAACCAACTTGCACTGGTGTATAAAGAATTTAAAGGGATCTCATGTAGGGTTGCAGGTTGGGACAGGAGCGCCATCTGGTGAGTAAGTACTCTCCTCCTGCACTGGCTTTGAGTCAGGTTGGCCAAAATGTTTGTCAGTAAGTAAAGATAGAGGAAAAAGAGGGAGAAAACAATCTACCAGAGAGAAACTGAATTATGCAGATAAGCAACATAGATTCAAACGTTGCTCTTAATTTAAATATGGACTCTTGTTTTTGCTTCACTGAAAAGTTGTCAGTCAAGTGTTTCTCATCTGTTTCTTATATGCTCTTTTTTATTTTAAACTGACGGATGTCTGATTCAAGCCTTGTATTAACTCAAGTTTGTTTAAATCTTCTCATTTTTTTTGCCAGTGCAAACATGATAAACATTTACATATGAAGTTGAAACCACTAAACATTGTGTACTTCACAGGCAGTCTTGGCCTACCAGGGTCGACGTCCACCAGGATGTCAGTGATGGCTTAGGAGGTCCCGCTATATCCCACCCCGGAGGGCCACAGTCTCCTGCCCGTAGTGCTGAGAGCCTCCACAAAGGTCCCAGACCCAAAACAGCCCTGCTGGACCTCAATCAGCGGCAGGAGAACCACTCTGCAGCCTCCAGCCAGCAGCAGTCCACGCAGCAGAACCAGGAGAGGGGTCTCAGGCCTCTGACAAAGCCCCACTCCAACCCCCTCAGGCTGGGCTCTCTGGGTTCAGTGGGCCCTTGTAAGACACGAAGCCCCAGTCTTTTCAGCGTGGAAGAGGACGAGGAAGAAGAAGGGGCTCAAGACAAATGTTTGCCTCCTTCCTCACTGCCTTCCCAGGTGGTGCTTCGTCGTAAAGCTGCCTCTTCGTCATCTTCTATGTCTTCTGGTAATCGTATGACATCTCGGATGAGCGCCCCAGTTCTCAACCAGATTCACGAGGAAGACAAAGAGGATGAGGAAGAGGAGGAAAGAAAAGAGTTGCATGGATTTAATCCTCCCAAACCTAGTCTGAGCCTCAATCTGAACTCTAGGATACCATCGCCTTCATCACAGATGCTATCACCTCAAACTGTTGGTGTGACGGCACCAGTTGCATCTTTCTCTCCCTGCTCAGAGACTAGTGACGATGAGGCAGAGAGGCACTTTAAACTAGAGACACCTCATGAAGGTGGGCACGGAGATGAGAGCGAAGGGAAGAAAGAGGATGCGGAAAAAGGGGGGACAGGACAAGGGAGTTCCCCGAACTGTGCCAGTCCAGGATCAGGAGCGGGCCACGGTAAGAGCACACCCAAAGCAGCAAGTGGCCTGGTGGAAAGCCTGAAGCTCATGAGCTTGTGTCTGAGCTCTCAGTTCCAAAACCTCACAGGTGGAGGAGGAGGTGGTGGTAGCGGAGGCGTTGTTGGGGGGGAATCCCAGGAACGCCCCATGTGGAGGATGTGCATGGGTGGCTCCACCGGCAGCTTGGATAAGGTCTCGCTCCTGGGCGGTCCCTCACCCAGGGGTAACCTCTACCACCAGCCGCCACTTGGAGATGCGTTGGCAGACCCGCTGCTGGAGGGGCCCTGCACGGGGAGCTTGAGGCTTCGAGAGCTGGACCTGGCCAGGGACAACCACAGGAACATGAAGAACCACGTGCTGCAGATGCCTCTAACCGAGAAGACTTTATCTGTCAACATTCACCGAAGCCCCAAGGAGGGTCTTCTCTGCACTCCCACCCCACACAGCTGCTGCCAGGTCATTTAAAACACAGCTGGAAACGCACCTCTACACACCACCTCTCTTCTTTTACTTGCATTTATTTCAGCTAAGTCTACTCTGTTATCACAAGTACACACTGTGTGTATTTTTTTTTAGTTTGTTTAACACTTAGCGGTGAAAAGCTGGGAGAAAATCGAAATGCCAAAATTGCACATTTAAAAACAAAAAGTCTCTGTGGAGGAGGCTGGGTGAAGCACTTTCAGCAAATTAAACTGAACACTGAGGGGACATTTTGACATGCAGTTATGTTTTAAAAATGGCACATTAAGAGTGGAAGTAAATACCACAAATGCCCACAAGTTATACACACACACACATATATAAGTGTACAATGTACACACCTGCAACACTCGCATAAGCTGATAAAAGGGAGAGCTGACGAGACTTTGTATCATGTTACATATCTTTTTGGTCTACTTTGTTTTTATTTTCACAATTTTTAAATTATTTACAAGACAATCATTTTAACTTTTTTTAAATTCAAGTTGAAATATTTAAATTGTGACTGTTTTTGTTCAACTGGTAACAAATACAGGGTGAAAAACAAACAACTGTACTAAAGCATGCTGGTGGCTCACAATAGTTTGTAGTCCATCACTGCTTTTGTTAACTTTTTATTTATCTATTTTGAACATGCTCTGCAGAAAAAAAAATAGCACATTCTCCAATCTCTGCGGTCTCACGGCAGAGTTTGTATATATGTGAATAGCTTAGCGCTACTCTGCACATGTAGTGTTGATGGTCATGTTGTATTGCAGTAGAGGCCTGAATGTTAGATCCTTGAACACCATCATTCTTCGTTCCTACTGGATAGTCGGAGTTCTGGTTGGACCCAGAACTCGGAAGGCGTTTGGTGGTTGAAGAATAAAATGAATCGGATCAAAACCTCCAAAATGATTAAACCTGCAGTGTCAAAGTGGCGCTTGATTCGCGTCGCTGGAATTAAAATCGATCACTGTCGAACACCCGATCCATGTACACCCTGTAGCTGTCCGGGATCACAGTAGCCACTGTTGTAGCACATTCAAAGATGACAACCGAGGGGTTTTAATAGAAAACGACAACATCCCCACCTCCGTCAGGCGTTGATGTGTATAACTGGATGTGTCACCCACCCCTAGTGGAATATATATGAATCTCTCTCTCTCTATATATATATATATATATTTAAAACTTAACAGTGCATGAGTTTTGCTGTAGCAACTTTATCCTTAACCCACTGAGATCAAACCACCTGTTGTATCTACCCAAGTAAAATTCAGATGGTCACTTTACTGTAACCTCACAGCAATACCAGCGAGTGCAAAATGGATGTGCCATAAAATTTGTCTTGAGCATATTGTACTGTATGTATATGATAGAGATCTATTACAATAAAATTATGTGACTGAAGGCTGAATTCTGTCGACTTGTCTCCAGAGCAGATGCGAGCACCTGCTTCTTCTCAGGTACCAACAGTAACCACAAAGCCGTCATTAGACTTCAAAGGAACTGCGTGTTTGTGGAAGTGTATCTTGGCACTGGGATTTCTTTTCACAGGAAAAAGGCTGCCGAGGCTCGGTGGGCTGGAAAGTTTACGAAACCTTTCCAAGAAAGTTTGGATTTCACATTCGGTTTGTGCAGAAATAGAGGAATGCTGTTCAAAGAGCCCTCGAGCAACAGAGTTCACTCGAAGAGCAGGAGGTGTCCGAGGAAGACGGGGTCAAATTTAAGCAAGCCAGCATTTCTCTTTTCATGTCCTGTGTGCAGCAGTACATATGTAGGACCCTCGACAACGCTGTGTGAGAGAGGTTTGCAAGAATGCAGCTGTGCTGTAGTTTGCTAAAGGTTATGGGGATTAATCAGAGGACTTCAAAAAAAATGTTTTGCACAAAATGTCACAAACTGAAGGGTTATGCGTAAGAAAAACAACAGCTCAAAGCAAACAAGTTTGTCCACCAAAATGGATGAGAGGAATGGTATTTTGCAATACTCAAGTCCACATCTTCACAGTAATCCAACAGAAATGTTATGAAAGGACCAGCAAAGGGCAGTCTGTGTGGAAAAAAACACTCAAGACAGACACATGAGCACAGTCATCCAAGAGTTTGAGGGTGTTATGTTTGAAGGAACAGGCTCCGCGTCCTCGGGAAACATCATCACATTCTAATATGTGAAAAATGAAATGCATTTCACCAAATGAGACTGAAACCGTCCTGTACATCGGTTCAGAGGACGTATTCAAACAGAACTACAGAACATTTCCAAGGGTTTACAAAACACCATAAAAAAAACTAACAAAAGACAAAACAGAACTAAATCAATACTGTGTTGCCACCATAGTTTGCTCCCCCCAGATACAATAATTATTCCCCTTTGTTAATATTATTTTTTGTAACTTTGGCACTGTAGTTGAGTCTTATCCAAGTACAGAAGGTTCACTGCTCCGTATCGCAGCTAGCAGACATGCTTTTATCATTAAGAGCTTGAACTTAAGGATGCATGTATGGCTGTGGTCATTTTAGAAGTAAAATGAAATACTTAATAAATAACATGAGCCGATGTTTGGATTCAAGTTTCAAGAAGATTTAAGAAGTTTATTGTCATGTACACAGCAGCTAAACTGGGCAATGAAATTCTTATTTTGCAACTTCCCTTTACACAACTCAAGTGAATAACTCAAAATAAAATAAAATCTTTATCATAAGCATGAAAAAGCTTACTGTAGTATAGAAAACTAAATAAAATAAAAATGAGTATAGTATGTACAAAGGATGGGGATATAAGGTGGGTAGAACAGTTTAAGATGTGCAATGTTCAGTTAGAAAAAGTGGATGTGCTAAAGATTATGTGCACTGTCCCCATTTTTTTAGAGCCTGTAAAAGAGAAAAAAGAGAGAAAAAAATGTTGTTGTCTGTGTGCTTTTCCTTTTCCTGAATGGTCTCGAAGCTTCCCCCTCAAACACTGCAGAGTTGTAATCTCTACAACATCTGGGCTACTCTTCCACATCTGCCAGCTGAGGGGAAATCAGATCAGACCAGATGAGCTCTCGAGTCATCATGTGAACCATGTGACCCACATGCTGAAAAACACACACACACACACACACATGCCCGCACACTCCGAAGCAGAGATCTCATGCCAGCTGCAGTCACGGAGACACCCAAACAAGCACAGAGGCCACATGGGATAACAGACGCATAAATGTGCGGAAGACAGATTTGTCATGTGGGTTTCATGTAATGGATTACTGGGGATAGTGTGTCAGGTCGAGCTTGTCATGTGTGCTCCAGGGCACGTGCAGCAACCAGGTCCTGTCATATGCTTGCAGTCACCTCACAGCAGCAGGAGACAGCACAGCTGCCTCACTTCAGGATCATTCTTGACAAGATGTACCAGCTATCTAGAACCTGAAGAGCATCTTGTAGATGAAACGATCGACTCAGCTCATGCGTTCATTTTCAAGGTGGCAACCAAGGGGCTGCATTTGGCTTGCAAATCTGACAACAACGTGCAGTTCCTCCAATGACCAGTAGATCCCGGCTGCAAAAGTGATTCGGTCTCCATTAACCATCCAGCCATCCATCTTCTACACCTGCTGGATCCTGTACAGGGTCCCAGGGGTCTGCTGGAGTTCATCCCAGCTCATTATAGGGGACAGGCAGGGGGACACCCTGGACCAGTCGCCAGTCCATCACTGTTAACCCTCTTGTGAAAATGTCCAACTCTGCAACAAAATAAACATATTTATGGCCTGGTCTCCATGGCTCAATTAAACGTCCATGATTAAAAACTTCGTTTTGTGTGGGGTTTTTTTTTAGTGAACTGCATTGCAGACTAGATGTTAACATCAAACTGTCATTACTTAACCTACATAGTGCTGACCTTTTTTTTTTTTTTTTTTTGGCGAATTTGACACCAGAGCTGTGAATTAAGTGCTAACAAAGCATTATTATGTCATTAGTTAATATAATTTCCCTTCAGGGATTAGCAATGTATTTTTGAATTTGACTCATTCTTATTCTGACAGTAATGTGGCCCATTTTGCTGCTAAAGGCACTAACAGACTGTCACAGCCGGCTCTGGGTTGGCATCGCAGAGCTCGGGTGCAACATTTGGATGAAAATCAAGATGATAGCCGGGGACGAGCAGGCAGCCAGATCAGCCTTCTACTGTGTGCAACAGGCAACAACTGGCTGGCCTGTTGTAGGGGGAGGAGCTGACACCGTGGGACCAAGCTGGTGTCACTTTGGTCGCCTGTTCTGGGCGCCGGACCATGGCAGTCCAACGACTGCTGCTGTCGGCTGCTGTGCCTGAGCCACCTAGCTGGAGCGAGGCTAGACCAAGCAACTGCTGAAGGACGCTTCTGAATGATAAGTAATAAGTTAAAAGAAAAATGACCCACTGATAATGCAGGTGACTGAATGATACAATATATCGCTTCCACCACAATTCACTTGGCAGGGATGGCCGCCAAGTGAATTGTACTTTAAAGTGTCTCAGTTTCCCATTTATAGAACCGTGCGTCTGTTTTGCTGTTGCAGATATTTTAGTGGATCATCTGTTCTTCTTCTTCTTCTGTCACGTTAACTGACTACACTCTTTCACCACAAATTGCGTCCATCTCCAGCATCCTTCTGTCTGTGCATTCACTAACCCTCCTCTTTATGTATTTGAAACATCTCATACTTTTTCTCCAACATGTCGACACCTGGATGTTCCTGTGACTGGCTTGTTTTTAACCCTGTCCATCTTTTTCGCCATCTGAGAAAACCTTAATATCTTCAACTCTGCCACCTCCTGTTCTGCTTCCTGTTTCTGGTTCAGTGCTGTTGTTTTCAAGCCATAGAGAGCAGCTGCTCTCACTATCGTCCCTTTACTCTTGCCATTACTCTTCTAATACAGACACTCTTCTTCAGTCACTCCACCCTGCTGGTACTCTCTTCTTCTGCTGGTTTCTACGCTTCCCAATGCTCTGCACAGCTGAACTCAGGTATTTACACTCTGGCATCTTCTTCACCTCTACTCCTTGTGTCCTCACTGTTTCCTCTGCTTTCTTTTCATTTCCACACATATTCTGTCTTGTTGTGACTGATTTTCATTTATCTTTTCGCTTCCTCTCCAGATTTTTTTCCCACCCACTCTTTACTTGCACCACCTCCCTAGTCCACGGACACTCCTGTCTGAAGTCACCTGTGAATCCACTTATTACCACGGCAAACAAGAAACCTAACTGTTACTCCTACTACACATGTCACCGCTGGCCTGATGTGTGTCCTGTACCACAAATAGTGTCTTAAATCACGTCTATGCACATGTTTACAATGTAATGATAATTGAGATTTTTAAGACTGGCAAAAAGAGTGCATATTTCTACTCTTCGTGCGTGCAGTTGCACACATGAAACTGTTTTACGTTTTAAGAATCTGGATGTGGATTAGACATGAGCACTCTCCTCGTTTCCCATCACCAGGATATGCTGTCTTCACTCAGATCAGCTGCTGGATAGAGCCTCTGGCAGCTTCTCAGTAGTCTTAATATTTCCTTGTCTCTGTGCTGAAATCTCATTACTGCCTGTGGGTAAACCCTGACGGTGGTTTTCAACCTTTATCGCCGTTTCCAAGGTTGATTTTTTTTTTTTTTTATTTCCAGTAGTGACATGAGCAACAAACATTAAATTATCAAAGCTGTCAGAGATGCCATTCAATATTTCCACCTCAAGCTCACTTCCAAAACTGACATTTTGATCTTTGGAAATGCTTCTTACTGCAATATGCAGCGCAAGGGACTGCATGCTCCCATTTTCTCTCCGTCGTGTACAACTCATACTTTCAGTACATCTCAGAGCCTTATAGTGTGCAGAAATAAGGCGATTTTGTTTGAAGTTTTTAAGCATTAACTTTTGAAATTAAGAAATTACGTTTTGGGTTATATCACTGGTGGAAAGGAGTACAGAGAGCTAGTAGACAGCTGTGTGGCATGGTCACCACCTAATCCTGAACATGAATGGGACAAAGGAGGCAAAGGAGAAAGTAGTCCAACATTTACTACAAGATGCTGTAAAACTTCTATGAGTTTGTGTTGGGACAGCAGCATTGGCAGCAGTAACTCATATAAACTAAAAAAAACGGTCAAAGACAACCAGCTCTGTCCTGGAGCCTCTGGAGCTGACTAAAACAGGAATGTTAAGATTTCACATTAAATTAATTTTTTTAAAAAACAGAAAAGTACACATCCTCACTACAGCATGTTGGTTAAACAACAGGAAAGCTTCATGAAGAGGTTTGTCCAGCACCACTGTAGTAAGTCATTCCCGCTCACAGGAGCTGACATGCCCTTTACTTTCTTTTACATTTTTATTTTCTCGTTTTTTGTGAATTTTTCACAAATATCTCTGCAGCTTTGTAGATTTTCCCCTCTTCTTTTCTTTTACCAGCAATGCAAATAAAGTCAGAGAATCCTCAGCTGCTAATTCCAACAAACGATAGCAGAACTGTAGTTTAGTAAATTACAGCATGCTGATAAGGCAAGTTATCGGCTGGAACACGCTTCATTCCTGAGTAACACGTTCACACCGGTATATGTGATGTATAATTATAAGGTTGTACTGTGGGTTTCTTTAATATCCTGATATAATGTCTGAGGTTGGTTTCAGCTGCAGTTGGAAGTGTGTGTGTCAGCAGGACATTAAATCTGTCAGTGGAGCTGAATGCGGAGGCTGAACTCCTGCCACCAGGCTGTCATTGTAGCTGATAATAAAAGCGCTGCAAGAAACAAACACAAAGTGAACCAGAAACCTGCTTATGCACAGTTGACTTTTTGTTTTTTTCCTCTGTTCGTGCGCCCACGCATGCACATACGAACATCTGATCTCTGGATACACAGACAATGTTTGGACACCTGATGAAGTTTTTTCTTTTTTTTTTTCCAACTAACTTTGTGAGACGTGTAGTGAAGCTTCATTTTTATACAGAAACATTGTGTTTGCTCATGCACCACACAATGAGAAATCAAGGTCTGTCAGGGAGGACGAGCAGGAGCAAGAGACACATGCAGGCTCACAGGTAATTCAGTTACAGACAACTACGGGCACATTTCATGAGCTCTGACAGCCTACTGGAAGGAAAACAGGAGACCAAGAGTAGCTGAAAAGGATCTGTTTTATGGTCATTAAAGATGATATATTTGAAAAAAAAAAAAGACATTTTCTGCATTTAAAACATATGCAGGGTGTTGAGGTGATTACTAAATCAAAAAGCCAGCTATAACACAACCTGGTCACTTCATTTAGGAGAATTTAAGTCTGAAAACCTGTCAGTCAGTGAGCCCTTCAGATTCGCAAGGTTCTGTGACATCACGGACCCAGATGAGAGTACTGTTTTCCAGCTTTTCCATCTTTATCTTGGCCTGACTTCACATCATGATGCATTTGCTGGACCTTGGAAATGGATATTAAAGGGAGAGTTTTAGAGGGGTTTTAGAGTGTTTGACTCTAAAACCAACTGAAAGGAGGTAAAAAGATATGATTGATGAGGGAGGTTATGTGCTGTGCTACTGTAACATTTTGAGCAGAATGAGTCACAGGGTTGTAGCAGCAGTTTAAACAAGTTCATCACCACTGATTGTCATGACAAGGTCCATTTATGATCAACTTTTAAAAAAAAAAATAATAATAATAATAATAATAATTTGGGGTTTCTTTAAAATCCAGTTGGCAATGCCCAGAACCCCAGAAAGCAACCTGTTCAGGTGAGAGTTTTATCATTTCTGCTTGCAGTGATGCAATCCTTCTGCTTTTAAACTCATCAGTGCCATTAATAATACGTCTTTAGACTGAGGATGCCTCGACAGTTTGTCTTTGTATTCTCAAGGATCGAACCGGCCTGCAACCTTTAGCAATAAAATTGTACTTCACTACTGCATAAAGCTTTTCTTGGTAAAAATTCCTGGTCTTCGCCACGTCCCTACATGACCACAAATCAGTGCTTCTAGTCCGCGTCCTCAGCACCAACGTCTCTGCATGTCGTAGATGTCTCCCTGCTCCAACACACCTGATTCAAATGAATATCTCATAAACAGACTCGTGACAAGCGGTTGGTGACCCGTTCGTTTGAGTCAGAGGTATCCGAGCACTTTTCCCGCTCCAGCACACTTTACAAAAACTTAAATTAGGACACCATGATACAGTTCGTGGTTTAATCAAAATTTCATGTTAACACTATTTTAGGTATACTAAAAAAAAATCATGCTCTTTTATCATTTATACCTATTGTTGTTGTTCTTAATTTAACTGGGTGTCTTTCTGAAATAAAGATAGCTCCCAGTTGGCCTAAATGCTTTAATAAAGGTTTGAATTAATTAACAAATAAGCCAACGAATTGAAACAAATGTTCAAAAGGATAAAGGCTAAAAAATACCCAAAATTGAAATGGTGACTGTTTCACGTCGACAGAATATCAGAAAACCACCAAAGATGCAAGCACAAAAAGCTAAGAATATTACCTAATAGGTAAAAAAAAACCAAAAAAACAACTTACTGAGAGAAAAGCTATGTTGTGGGAATCTTTTAGATTTGATCGCAACAAACAATTAATGATCTGCTATTATATAAATGTAAAATTTGTCCATCCTGATGCAACCCCCAGCTTCATGGTGCATAAAATAAATGAGAATATATGTAATAATGTGGTCATAGATGATCCAAAAAAACCCAAAAACATCATTGAACTCTGAAATCTGTGTTAACAGCTGGCATAAGTATCTAAATTTGCTCGTGACAGGAAGACACTCAAAGGACAGATTTAGCTGTGCAGGGCCAAGAGTTTCAGTGAAAAGAGAGAAAATTAGCAGCATCACAGGATTTTATGATTCACAAGTGCTTCACTTCTGCATCTAATGTCAGCACTGAGATGCCTTTCCAAGATCCTAAATGGTTTCAATGCTTCCTCAGATCCTTTTCATTCCTCCTGTGAGACGAAGAAACCATCACATCAGCAGCTTTTTCTGCACTGAGACTGCAGAGAATAACCAACCAGCTGGCGGGCCCTGGCTCTGTCTAGCCCTTCCTGATGCACTCAGTCAGAATCTAAATACTGTGATCATTAGACTCGCTTTTAGTGTAATCCAAGAGCTGCGAGGTGCAGTGAAGTGCTCCCACTGCAAAATAACAGAGAAGACTGTGGAGCTCTCGGAAAATGACTTTGGCCCTTAGATCTGTGATATGACAATAAATAACCTCAGAAAGGCAGGCAAGAAGAAATATCTTCCTTTCATTTAACATCGATTCCACAAACTTCTCTTATTTTTTGGTAAATTGTGCAAATGTCAGCCTGGCGGGTACCTTTTGTGTGTAAAAATAAATCTCTGGCCTGTAAATACCATCAGTCACTCACAGGGAAACTATTATTGTTCCGATCAGAGAAGAGAGGACAGCGGCTGGCTGTGCACGTTGCATAAATCTCATTACACAGGATGACTGTCACATGAAGAATTAACTCCATTGTCCGGTGCATCCACAAGGTGATGATGCATCTGTTTGATTAGCAAATGTTTGAAAATGGACAGGAATGAATCCAGAACAGCTTTCTGATCCAACAGCACCATATTCATTCATACAAAAAGGAATAACTGGGATTGTATTTTTAGAAATATAGATTAAAATGACTAAATGAGAAACAAACATCTCTTCTAAAACAGAGATTTCAATGTATGTCGGTTAAAGATATAGCATGAGTTGATAGGCAGTTATTTTAAACATCCAGGCTTTCTGTTACATGTAAGAAAACCTCTGTCACTTCACTCCTTTGTTTTCTTTTTCATAATAAAATAATTTAATCAACATGTGACTGAGTGGGTGTCACAGAAAGATGCAATAAATAAGCCAGCAGGTCTATTATGGGAAGAGGCCTGACGACTTACTGTTTTAAGCTAAACAAGATGTGCAAATGCAGTTCCTGCTTTTTTTTATTTCCTCTTGCTGCATCAACATCCAGCCAGCTAGGATCTTTAAGGAAACAACCAATAATTATCCTGTCCAGCCACAAAGTCACCTCCTGCAGGTTGGCAATTCAAGAGACTTGGTCTCCGTGACTACCCGGTTGCCAAGAGACTATTGGGGGTTGTCTGGGTTGATGTTTTGGTAATGACATAGATGGGCAGAAGTAACAGAGGAGCTGTACTGTTAAATGCCAAGACATGCTGAGACCAGGAATCACGTATCTCTGTTCACATTATTACAATTACTGACCATTAATCACTGGTGCATATAATGGAAGAGCTTTGAGCATTGATGAAGACAAGCTGTGACTGTCAGGAATGAAGTATAATGTCATTCACCAAGATATGGCTGCAGAAACATGTTTTAAACAAGTTTTCACACATGGAGACAGGAACTGGAAAGACTGACTAGAGCAGCTGGATTTAAAGGATGAGGGACTACAGTGCTTGTTAACAACAGATGATGTAATCACGTACGTTACTGTGAAGGAGGGTCTCTGCACCCCAGATGTTGCACTGCTTGCTGTGAGTTAGAGTCCACGTGTGCTACACACCACCGTATTCATGTCTGCAGGACTTAACCATCCCCCTCACTCTATCTGCCACACTTCCAATGTTTTAACACATTAATCAGTTTTATGCTTATATATTTACATTTTATACTGCAGCAGCAATTTTTTCCTTTGGATTGTAATGAAGTATGGTTCAATTTTAATTGTGCTATACACAAAAACACCGCATTGTTAGACTTCTTTGTGTTACCAACAACAACAACTTATCTCTTGCATGTATGTTATGAACGAAGCAGGAACTTGTTCTCTGAAGCCCAAAACGTCACTATCAATCTAAAAACCCCACAGATCATGTTTGAATTGGCACACTGATGAGGGAAAAAAAATCCCCATGAAAATACTATTTAAGGTGCTGTTGAAAATTTTCCCAATTCCCTTTGTTGTATTATTTTTGCACTTACAAAATAAATGTCTCTAAGTTCTTTGTATTGCACCAACACTTCTTCAAACAGAAGGCCTATTTTTAGTCCAGCGCTCATCTCTGACCCTATTCTGTCAGTGAAGTTGTGATTTAGCAGCAAGCTGAGAGTCGAACTGCTCTGAGAGCATCACTGCCCAGGTCTCCCGAGTAGGTCACTCAACTCAATATGCATGCAAGCCTGCTCAGTGTAGGGATTTGCTGTTAACCTTCTGCAAAGGAGCAGCAGGAGAGGTGAAGCCCGCATGCTGTTGCTCTGCTGCCACCTGCTGGCCACTTCCAGCCAGACAGTTTCGCGAGAATCCCAGCAGCCCTTTGTCCTGTTGACTTCTTCCTCATATACCACAGTAGGTGAAGGGTCAGCAGAGGAATATTCTGTTTATTCTGCCAAGACCAAACCAACATATTCCCTCAAAGAAGTGAGCTGTTCATGCGTTTAAAAGACATAACGTGAAATCAAAATAAAGGATAAAATCACCACAAAAAACAGAGAATGTTGTCTCGCATTTATTTACAAAATGTACTTATGTGCACGTGGCAACCAGCAGCAAACTCTGGTCCCAAGTGTTCGGGAGTGTGCAATGATGTGTCAAGTGTTACCAGTCGGTGAGGAGTCTCTAGAAAGGTTAAAGTGCATGATGAAGAGGCTTACTGGTGTGGTTGTGTCATGACTGTCTGGGTTAGTCCTTGTTCCTGTGTCTTTCTAACATCGGAGAAATGTCACTGCTCTGTTTGCTCCTCTTTACGCGTCGTCCCCGTCCCGGTAAGAATCTGCAGAACTGTTTGGTTGAAGTCTTCTGGTTGGTCAGCGAACACGTAATGACCACCTCCTCTGATCACCTGGTGAGCACAGAAACCGAAACAGAAGTTTGGGCATAAAGCTACCATAGCTGGTGTATTCTACGCAAGCTGATACAAGAACACACATCTGAAGCTTTTATGTCATTCAGCTTTTTACTCAAACCAAACTGAAGTGTTTCATCGACCTCTAACACTAAAAAGAAAAAAAAACCATGAATAAACAGACAACCTACTTTGATTTCTACATCCGGCCTGGTTTTCTTGACTGCATATCCAGAGTGGCTGTCAATGCTGGATCGGGATCCATAAACAAAGGAGATGGGGATGTTGGCTTGGACCTGGCCGATCCGCTCCAGCATGGGTCTCCTAGCCCAGCCGTAAGGAATGGTCATGTTCTTGAAGGCTGTCTCGCCGCTGATACAGAGAGAAACAACCCACAAGCATCTATGATGCGCTGAAGGACAAAGATATTTGTGCGCCTGGGCTTCAACAGGTTCCTCACCTGGGAGTCTGAGCGTTGAGATGGTAGATGTAGTCAGAGACAGTGTTGTCGTCAAATACTGAGGAGTATTTCTGTTTGAAGTCTGACCTGATGGTCTGAACCAGCATGGGACCTAAGAAAAGAGGAAATCAGAAAACATATTAAAACGCTAACTATAGATTTAGTTATCATTTTTACACTAATTAAAATAATAATCCAATCTTGGTGTTTATAAACTTTGAAGTTTAAAATCACACTCCGCTACCCCGACTTTAAAACATGTTTATGAAACAAACAACTGTAGATGGATAACATCCAAGTGCGTATAAATGTAAGGAAGACTTTGTGTGTGTGTGTGAGTGTGTGTGTGTTTGTGTACTGACCCAGAGGCCCGGCCAGCCTCAGACCAGCCAGAGGGTTGAAGGGGCTCATGATGGCCCCGATGGCTCTGATCCAGACTGGGATGGAGTGATGGTCGGGGTTCTCTGGACGTGCTGGGAATCCCCACGGCTCCACCAACAGCAAATGTTTCACCCTGTAGATGCACCCAAGCAGACTTACAGTAGTTACTCGATAAAATACACACATACATCAACAATTAATTTTTTTCTTCTGAAAATAAAGACACTGCATGTCTAGCACAGCTACTGTCCCTTTACTTTAAGAATCTGATTCTTTCCTCTCACCTTGTTTTCAAGGTGAGAGAATGAGAGTTGGAGTCTTCAGTTATCAGACTCTTCTCATGTGGAACCAGCTCCAAGTTAATGTTCAAGACGCAGACTCCAACTCCACCTTTAATACCAGGATTAAATCTTTCCTTTTTAATAGTTCTGGTGACATAGGCCTGGACTGCAGGGAGATCTCCCATGATGCACTACGCTTTTGTCGTTACTCGTCCTGTATGCATAGGTTATTGTTAAGGCAATTAAAATTGTTCTCTTTTGCGTCTCATAGGCAGATATCCCTGGACTAATATCTCTGTGTTGTTGGCCTCTGTTTGTCGTCATCTCAGACCCCCAGCCGCTGGATGCAGATGGTTGCCTTCCCTGAGTCTCCTTCTGCTGGAGGTTTCTTATTTTCCCTCTCCACTGTCGCCTCCAGCATGCTCAGGATGGGACAGGATTTGGGATCCATAGACTGTTTTTTTTTTTTTTTAATGAATTGACATTATATTAATTTTTAATTTGGATTTTATTGGAATGAATTGGAATATAATTAGACAGAAATAAATTGATTTAAATTGAACTGTAGCAACAAAAAAAAGCAACTGTGTAGCTGGGTAGCTGTTTACATGAGTACTGCATGGGTCTCATGCATAGGCAGACGACAGCACCTGTTTGGGTACTTGAGTGCATAGGATGCAGACAAATATCCTCCAAGGTTGTGTCCCAGCAGCACCATCTCTTCCAGGCCCACCTTCTCCCTCCACTCCTCCAACGCTGTCACAAACTGCTCCTCGGCCCGCTCAGGCTCTGGGCTGAATAAGGGACGGCTGCTCCTGCCGAAGCCAAGCAAGTCTAGAGCGTAGACTGGTCCGCAGCTGGAGAGAGCGTCCAGATTCTGGGCCCAAAGGCCAACCCCGCCCCCAAAGCCATGCACCAGAACCAAAGCGGGCTGTGGGACAGAAGGGGAGCATGGAGGATGCAACTGGGTGGAAAAAGCTAAAGTCCACAGGTAGTTCCCATTGGAAATCTGGACGTGTTGCCTGGAATAAGGCTGCTTCACAGCTGCAGCAGAAAAGAGAGGTTATTGGGGAAAAAAAATGAACAAAGAGGTAGAAAAAGTAGATGTAGTAGCTCTGATTCCAGGCCATCACATAGTTTCTTTTTAAATAACCAAAACTGATTCTTTTCTTTTTACATTTTTAATCAAATAGTGAAAGCACTGACAATTTCAGCCGAACCGTGGATTCATTTAAATGTCTAAATGCCTATAAATTGTTAAAACCCTTACTCTTGAGCATTTTCTCTTCTGCATCTTTGAGCTGAGAAGGAGAAGTGGGGCACCAAGAGGGAAGCCAGCTTGATATCCAGGAGCTGAGGATGAGTAAACAAAACAATACTCTGAACTTTGACCATGAGTCATTTGCAATCAGCACTGCTGGTATGCAATTTTGGACATGAAAAACGTCATACAGACAATAACAGTCTATCATTTAAAGCTCAAACACTTTCATATGTGCAGTCTGGGGCTTTTATATGAAGTTATATTGTTAAAATGTATCATTTTAATGGTTAGTCGATTTCTGACACACTGATTTATTTGGGGAAAAAGTAACATAGAAAGTTACAGTAATCCCAACTGCTTAAATCAGCAGACTTTTGGTAAAACAAAGTAAATGATGAATATTTCAGCATCGGGAACATAATAAACAAGGGAATACACTGTTACAAGATGATTTTATGGTACTTTTAAAGTATAGTTTTGCGCAGGGGAGCCCCATCTGGCCCCATAACTTGCCGATTTCGGTTGACAGTATCGATTTAAAGTGGTCTTAATCTGGGATGGCTTTGACAAAGCTACTCCTGAGAGATCCGGGACCGGAGAGCCTGAGCTGTCAACAACATTCCCGTCCCGGACTGAGAAACGGGAAAAGTTACGTATCCCACCGCGCTCTGACATTCAAAGAAATGAGCGCTCGACTCAAAGTCACCAGTCAAAAACACAAGAAAACACAGCTCTGGACCGTACTAACCTCTGCTCTTTGTGAGGTTGTATCTCCTCCGCCATCCTCCGCATTATGCATTAATAGTCTGACAGTTATGATCAAAAGTGAAAAAGTGCGGTCGGAGTTTGCTGCGATGCGTTCAAGTACACTGTGTAAATAACGAAATAGTGAAGGACCTGGAACATGAACCGCGTGCGGAGCTTGTCAATAAATGACACTGTTGCAGTGGAGATGGTGGAAAAACTAATTTCTTACAGTATTGTAGCGTTTTCTTGATTATTTGAGGTCGCGCTGGAGTGTAACATAATTATAATGTAATATATCAATATATATAAAATGAAATTACTTTTGCTTGTACATATGTTCTAAAGGGAGCAAAAGGCCGTGTACGGTGGGCTAATTTTGACTTTAAAGAAACTTATTTCTTGCATTTTTATTTAAAGACGTAGTTACGTACACGAGTAGACATCTAGTGTATTCATTTCACAAAATGCAGTTATTTTAAAATGAAGAGGTTTATACGGATACGGTTAAAGATATGTTTAACTGTTATAAAGAGAGACTTGAGTTGGGAATGTTAGCATGTCAGTTAGCTCTATATCTATCTATCTATCTATCTATCTATCTATCTATCTATCTATCTATCTATCTATCTATCTATCTATCTATCTATGGGGCTTTGAAGTCAGTAGTTATATGCATTAACATACCAAGGGAGAAGATTTTTTGCTCTCATTTCAGAAATGTATAGACTAATAATGTGCAGCTCCCTTAAACATCTCCTTATCTTTGTTTCCTCTTTTAATTGAAGATAAGGCCTAGATTAACTGAAAAGTTAATTTATTTCTTTATCCTCCAGCTCTACTATGATTAGCCTATGTTGCCAAAGGAAAGACGCTTTTCCATGTTACTTCTTCCTTCCCCGGCTTCCGCTCTTGCTGTGAATCTCTTTAAATCTTAAAAGGGGTCTTATCTCATAGATTAATGGATGTGTTATCCTTGAAAAGCTCAGGAGTATCCTTCAAAAAAATATATTCAACAGTCACTGTGCGCTGACTTGACATTCAAGAGTAATTTAAGTCTTTTAGACACTTCAGCAACTGCAAGACACTTAATCAATTCAGCAGGATCTTATGGGGGTTGAATGAGTAGACAAACAGTATGATTATACGCAGTGGATACATTAGCATTGTTTGTTTTATGCAATATTCTGCAGGACAACCTTGGATCCTGGCATTCATGAGGATGTTCCTTGACATGTACCTCAACCTTTATGGCAGGACGATGTTTCCTGAGAACATCATAAGAAGTTCTCAGGTAAGGTGTTGACCCACCATCCCCATCCCATCAAGCATCCATCGTATATACAGGATAACCTAACTGCTTAGTCTTTGTGTCATAACTGCACTAATATATGAACCAGGTGACATTAATGCTGATCTTATATGTGAACAGACTATTCTTACTTACATTTTTATTGCACCAAAATACTTTTGTTTTACCTTGTTTCTTTGACGGAGAGATGAGTAGCAAACGTTGTCCCACTGAGAAAGGTTGCCATTTTCTCCTTCACAGAGGAGGGATGATTTGTCAGCCTTTTCCCACAAGGTGGCGTAGTCGTGCTCTGACCGCTGACACACACTCTCCTGCTACTTTGTGCTTCGTTCCTCAAACACAATTTTCCTCTCACACCGTCCACTTTAGTGGCTCTCAGACCCTAGGTTGACTGAGTGGTTCCTAAGTGCTCGATTTCCTTTGGCTCTCGCCGATGAACACACAGATTCTCGTTTTTTTTTCTTACCATCCGTTCACTTCTCCCGAGTACACAACATTTCACAAGCCCATAGAGAGCGAAGCTTTAGTCCGAGCGTGCAGACGTGCAGAGGCAGTGCAGGACTTCAGCGCGTCTGAACGTCGGTAACCGAAGCTTTTAGGGAGGAGACGCCATGAAGCTGCAGTGTTGAGCCATCCTTCTCATTGTGTCTCCCACTAGATGCTAGTCATACTAGCTTGAGGTTATACATATCATCTGGGGATCAAAATCAGTAACCCGTGATCTAGCTGCAAATTGACTTAAACAAAGACTCTGTTCAGTCTCATCAGTCCTGAGACAATCAGGAGGAAATTTCACTTAAACAGGCAAAGCCATTACAATCTGGTCTAAATTATCTGATTGTCTGTGTAATCTGGCTGATTGTGCCTGGAGTGTTTTCCAAAGTGCCATCTCGGGTAACATGTATCCCATAGAGCTCGTGCACGCGGGAATCCGTGAAATGACAAATGGCAGATTATCACCGTGCAGATATTAGGTATTATCTAGTGAAACTCGTACATACAAATACTTATAATAGAATCTTTAATTTATTTGAAATGTCACTGACATTTGTGCTGAGAGCACGTGCAGCTTGTGTCTTGTTGACAACTTAAACTGAAGCAGTGAACTGCAAATTTGACTGAAATGACTTCAGGGGACCCCTGTGACGGACTGAGGACCTCTCGACTGGCCACAGCTGGAATATGCTCCAGCAGATGCTCGTGGTCATAAATAGGGAAAAGTGGGAAAAGAAAATGGTTTGATGGATTTTAGTGGGGGAAAAAATACTCATGCATTTCCTGTAAACTATGCAAACAAAATAATGGGCTGTATGACTCGCAGTCAGGGGAACTGTGACGTAGCAAATTAAAATAAGGTTTAGCTGACTCTTTCACAGTAGTGATGAACCTTGTTCCTCTAAAGCAGAGAACAAGTTGGCGTGGATCCAAACTGAACAGTGACAGGCAGATGAGATGACACTCACTGATACTCAGTTGGATGCCCCTGGTACAGGATTGTGTGTGTAGGGTCAAAAATTACTACATTGTATTACTGAACTGAAAAAATGGGACATCCATGTGTCAGGTATGGAGGCTTTTTAAATTCTGCAAAACATATATACCTTACAGCTTATATCTTAGTCATTCAACAGTGTGAAAAAGTCTATCTTCATTAAGATGGCGTTTATTGCTGTGTAGTTGTGTCATGCAGTCATTTTAGACATGACTCATGGACAGTGATGACACTTATTTACTTATTTTGATTCTTGGGTAATGGATTAGATTTCACTGGTTTGGCTTTTGTCAGGATTGTCTCAGACTGAGCGTCATCCAACCTTGTAAAAATGTGATGAAACACGTCACTTGATTTCTTACAGTCATGTGAAAAAAAAAGCACACTCTCTTTTAATTCCGAGGTTTTAAATACCAGGACATTTTTAAAAATCATCTGGTCCTCAGCAGGTCTTATGAGGTTAAATACATCCTTAAACAAACTGCATTGCCTTTATCTTTTTAACATAAACAAGTACAAAAAAACAAAAGCAGTGCTAGAAAACTAAGTACATCCTCATGACTTACTAGTTTTTAAAACGTTCTTTGGTTGCATTAACCTAAAGTGATCCAGTCTTCTTTAGATGTTGCTTCAGTTTATTGAGGTTTGTGGGCATTTGTTGATGTCCAGGTTTCTTAAGAGTCCGTCAAAGTTCTTCAGTTGCATTGAGGGTTAGACTTTGGCTGGCTTATAATTAAACCTTGATTTTTTTTTCTCCTTTTTTGCCATTATCATGACGTGTCTCTTTTATTCCATTTTTTCTGGAATAAAGTCATATACAACTCCTCATAAGAGTAAGTCTGGCAGTGGTACGTAGTAATCATTCATATATACCACCATAAATTATGTGATGGCTTACAGGAAGGTGGTTGTCTGTTGTGACCGGCTTTTACTGTAGTGGCCCATTGCATTATGGGATACAGTTTATGAGGTAGATTGGTCAGTTGCAAACTGGAAGATTTTTTATTTTTACCAAAATAAAACACCAGCTGGATATTTCTCCTTTGCTGCAGTTTGTGCAGTTCATAGCAGACTAGTATGTGGTTTTGAAAATGGCATTATTCTTTTAAAGCCTGACTTAGAAAATCCTTGAAATTTTTTTAATTTGAAGTGTTTACAATATTTTTCTGTATAATAATGAATACACTGGCTAATTTTATTTTATTTTAATGTGTAAAATCATTTTCTTGCCATTTTTTGATGACGAGGGTGGTCCAGAGGTCTCAGGAACATTAGACGGTGAGCCACTGTTTTCCCCGTGTTTTCCTGAGTCACCTCTCGATGCCCCTGATTGGTACCACATGTGTTTCATCAGCTGCTGTGAGTAAATGTTGTCCTGCCTTTCCTCTCTACCCTGGCAGTCAGGGGAGATGCTGCTCAACTGCTCTCGGCCACTTCATCTTCTATGCGTCCATGCTTCTGGGTTTCTTTCTGGTTGTGTTTTTGTTTTATAAATTTAGGTTATTCCATTTGTTTAACAGAGGTCATTGTTTCAACTCCTGTTTGTGGGTCTCCAGATGCTCTTTTGGGTCCTCTAGCACCAGCCTTGTTGTTGATTTGCTGGCGTATTTGGAATTTGTTGTTTGACTGAATCTTATCCAAAGTAGAGATGTCAGGTAGACGATCTTACATTTGACTGTGTAACTGTCAGACACATAAAGGAGTTCCTGACTGACTCAGTGACTTCCTGGTACCCTGGTCCTGTGGCTCTAAAACAAGCCCAAATGATCTCAAAATGGTCTCATCTGGCCTGTCTGAAAGCATATATAATATTAGCAAAAAAACAAAACAAAACAAAACACTATTTTGTATTATTTTTAACATTTTGAACCTTTTAATTTAAGTTGTCATACGCTGTGAATTTCAGTAAAGGCTTTTGTTTCATGTATGTTTTTAATTCTAAACATCCTTGATGCAAATAGTCATATGTTTTTTTGTTAAATTTAACAAATAATTTAAAGTTTCTTAGAATTATCTCAATGGGTTCATGATGGATAATGGAAAGAATATAAGGAACAGCAATATAAATAATAACCATATAGCAGAAGCATTAAGTACTCAGATCAGGCACACATGGCTTCTAAATAGGCCTGTGGAGATATTGAGGATAGAAATTAGGATGGAGAGAATCGGTGGAAAAGTGAGAGGGAGGAGGAAACTATTGGAGAAAGCGAGACATTGAGCCTGGCCATTATAAATCATATCCGCTGTTGGCGCCAGCCACGTTTCCTAGCAACCAGACAGACCCTCCGCCTCTCCTCCATCCCCGTTCCATCTCCCACTAACAGCCTCGTCATTCTTATTACCCATACTGCACTGGGCTATGCCACAAAAACTCCTGACAGAGTTTTCTTATAGGTTACCGCTTGACGACAGACAAAACAGGTTTACTGGCATTCTTTCGTGATATCAAAAGAACAAAGAGCTGACCCCAGATCAGTGTACTATAACCAGTTAATCGACAGACGGCAGAGCTGTGTTTGTCTCTCTCTCTCTCTTTCTCTTGTTTTCACAAACACTGAGAAAACAATATAACTGTGCTGCCCCTCTATAACTGTTTTATGATTTTATTCATTCGCCAGCTAACATGTGGATCCAGGCACAAAAATGGAGATGATTTCAAGAAATAAACGTTATAATTAAAACCATCAATTCAGCTCAAAAAAAGTGCACTAATAATAATGTTGGACCCTGTAATTGCTCCACTTTAACAAGTACACTGAAACTCAGGGGAGACCGAGGAGAATATCCGTCAAAGCCAGCGTATCACTGCATGCACATGCAGGTCTAATCAAGCACATGAGCTGACTTCCCTCTGATGCCATGTATGATTCAATATAGTGATTTAATGTGGTTACAACCACTGCATGATCATGCAAGTGAATGAATGGATGATATCGATCTTCAGAGACTTGATCTAGCTCGGGATGTGACAGTCCTCAGGGATGGAGCATAAGGAGGATGGAGAACGAGGCTATGAGAGGGAGAGAGACAAAAGGGAAATGGAGGTCTGAATGTAAGACGAAAGGATGGCGTATAAAGTTGTGGAAATACCAGTTGTTATGTTGTATCATTTATTTTTAAGCAGGGAGAATTTTTCAAAGACTAAGTTTGGTTTAGCATTTTTTTTCTTTTCTTTTCTTTTCTTTTCTTTTTTTTTTTAGGACTATTATCACTAAAAAAATAAGGTCATGGATAGAAGCTTGTGAAATGAGATACCTTTGAAGGGTGGCTGGGTTCACCCTCAGGGATACGTTGAAGAGCTCATCCATCTGGGAAAAGCTCAGAATAGAGTCGCTGCTCCTGCACAGGGGAAGGGAGCCAGTTGGGGTGACTTGGGCATCTGGTCAGGATGCCTGCTGGACACCTATTGGTATTGTTGCCTTGGGACAGACCCAACACTCGCTGGAGAGATAATATCCCTGTTGGTTTGGGAGCGCCTCAGTGTCTCCTCTGTAAATTACAGGAAGTGACTTGAGAGAAGGAGGTCTGGGGATCCGAGCTCAGTCTGTTGCCACTGGGACAAGATTTTGCATAAGGAGAAATAAAAGGGATAGACGGATGGATCTTTCACTAAAAGACAACTGCTTCTTGTTTTAGTGTCTGTTTCAAGTGGAGTGAGGTGTTTTGTTGATCTTAAAAGTTCGACTTCTATTTGACTATTATGAAGGTTTTATCTGCTAAAGTTTCAAGATTATTTACATCACAGTTTCAGCACAGTTTCAGGTGCTATTGTGAATTATTAGCACGGTTTGTTTTTAGTGACAGTCTCCCAGGTACTGAATAATGCACTACCCTCAGATAACTTTTCAAAGGAATAACTTTCTTCCAAAGAAATGACTCTGGCCCATTAGAAAACTGTTCACAGTCAGTTTTTGGTGTTGTTCAGAGCTGTAGGACGCCTTGTTTGGTAAAAAAAAAAAAAAGAAAAAATACTTTATAATTGTCCAAAAGTTTAGAGCATAGCTTTAAATGTTTATTGTGGAAGAAATTTGAAAGGCAAAAGAAAAAAATGTAGTTAAACAGCATAGAGAGGGAGGAGAGAGGAAGGAGAGAGGGAACATGTCTTAATTTGGATTTTTTTTCTTTCTCTTGTTTTGAGTAGGTTTCTGTGAAGTACTTCTTGGTTTGTTTGTGTTTGAACTGCAAGGGTCACACGGGTCTCAATTTGGAAAATCAGGGAGGAATCCTGATGGAGACCCACACTAACAGGTTTTCAGAATAAGAGAATATAATAGGAATGCATTTTCCATAACATTATTTTGCACCACAGCCATTTCCTTGCACGCACAGCGGCTCATCATGTTACTTTGCCACTGATTAGCTGTAGCTGACAACTCCACCAGATTAATCCCAAATCAACAACTATGAGATAACAAAAACAAGTTATTTTGAGAATGACAATGACAGCAGCCTGGAAAGGCATCAACACGTACTACATTTGAAGTCTTTGCAGAAATGAGTTCCAGCACTTAACTATTTATCAAGCCTAAGCCTTAATGAACTCAGCTGCTTGGTGGGAGGATGTCATGGTAAACTGCTGTATAGGCAAGAATACACAACAACCTGGAGACTCTTTTATTTTAGATATAGTGACAAAGTAAATAGCTGTAAACCCAAAAAATGTGATACGGTACACCACATCACGTTGTTGGCTGGAAGTCTAATACCACACTCTCTCGAACTGCTATTAGATTTGAGTTGTTGTAGATGCTGCACATCTTTCTGGGAAGCTGCTAGCCAGCCAGGCTTCCCATCAGAAATCCTCATAGTTTATGTTGGACAAGAAGCTGAACATGTTAAGATCCATCATAAAGTTTTATAAAACTGTTAATGAAAACCGTGTGATGGACTGGGGTTGTATCCAGGATGTATCCAGGATGTACTCCAGGGTGTACTCCAGGATGTATCCAGAATGTACTACAGGGTGTATCCAGGATGTACTACAGGGTGTACTTCAGGATGTACTACAGGGTGTACTCCTGCTTTTTGACCAAAGAGAGTTGGGTTAACCTCCTGCAGACCGCAGTGAGCCAGAATAGGAAGATGCAGATATAGACGATGGATGGATGGATGGATGGATGGGTGGGTGGATGGGTGGATGGATGGATGGATGGATGGTGGATGGGTGGGTGGATGGATGGATGGATGACTGGATGGATGGATGATGGATGGATGGGTGGGTGGATGGGTGACTGGATGGATGGATGGATGGGTGGGTGGATGGATGGATGGATGAGTGGATGAATGGATGATGGGTGGGTGGATGGATGGGTGGATGGATAGGTGGATGGATGAGTGGATGGATGAGTGGATGGATGGATGATGGATGGATGGATGGATGGATGGATGGATGGATGGGTAGATGGATGGATGGGTGGATGGATGGATGATGGGTAGATGGATGGATGGATGGATGGATGGATGGATGGATGGATGGATGGATGGATGGATGGATGGATGGATGGAT
>JAOWBL010000003.1:6318202-6347085 GCA_028564865.1 Zenarchopterus dispar
CTATCTATCTATCTATCTATCTATCTATCTATCTATCTATCTATCTATCTATCTATCTATCTATCTATCTATATGTTGCTTAGAACAAAATGGTATTTATTTGCAGTGGTTAAGCTCTCCAGTAAATAGTTATAAAGATGGCCGCTCATATATCTGAAATAATGATGCATCATATTATTTCTGTTGTCCTAGGTGATGGATTTCCATCTCGATAAGAAAGAGCAATGCCAGTAACTACCACTATGGTCGGAGTTGCAGTGGATTTGTTGAATTGGGTCCATCAGTAAGTCATGTGACTCAGTTATGGCTCTCTTGTTCAGCCAGGAGTGAGAGGACGTCAGATTCTCTTCATCTGTTAAGTCTCTTTGGTCACAAACTTTCATTTGTCCACTACAGGTGGATATGTTCAGTACCAGTTAGTTTCCAGCCGACCGGGTTTGTGTTGCTCTGTTACCCTAGTTATCGCTGAACAGAAGCAGCTTTGAAATAGAATGACAACAAGAGCAAATATGTGCAGGTAGGGAAGGGAACCGGCGGTTGTGTCAGTCAGCAGTATGCTTAAACTCTGATTTATACAGTTTCTTGAATGATAGATGATTTCTTTCTTCCCTATTGATCTCTTTTAGACCTTAATACACACCGCACAGTCATACAATAACTTTTGCTTATTTAGCAATTGTAATATTTTTTAGTTAGTTTAATCTACACAACAATATTTATAGTAACCTCTGTTCACAAAATAAGAAAATAAAATGAATAAATATGTCTTTTTCAGTTTAGGATCATGGAAAATAAACTTCTGGTGCTCTGTAGGTAGCAGCCAGTCACAACAACTCTGACCAATACCGTAGTTTTAACAACAATGTTTGTATTTTTTCCTTCTTTTCCTTTTTTCTTTTTTACTTTCTGATTTAAAAAAAAAAACAACAAAAAACTGAACTACACAGTCAGGTCCCAGTCTGGAACTGTAAATAGTCAAGTGTGTTATTTTTCTTATATTTATATAATACTTTTCATGCTCCATGTTTTTTTACTCGATTTTTATTACTATCTATTTTTACATGCTTTGTACTGCTCTTGTGACAATGTGAATTTTTCCATTGCGGGAAAATAATTTATTTTCTCATGTAAAGATTGTTTTCATTAACATGGAGCGACAGATTTCCCCCAACAGTGGGCGCAGGTCTGCCCTCCTTGTCCTTGTAACTTAAACCTCCATGGTCCTTCATCAGCTGCACCGGTTCTTTAAAACATCTTCAAAAGTACACCAAAACATGTAAATATTTAACATAGACGCTGCAAACTCTAATGCTTTAAGTATAGTAAAAACACTAATGGTGCTAGTCAGATTATTAAAATCCCTGAACTGTAAATACAGAATTGAACATATTTTCAAAAAATCCATGTCAGGCAGGAACCTGGACTGAACTTGAAACCGCACATATGTCGAAGCCTCAACATTTCTACAAGAACCACCTCAATATTTCTCTGATTTTGCAGCACTTAGATTTTGCTCGAACAGCTCATTTTAGTTCATTCAAAGTCTGGATAATTGTATTCACACTACTTTTAGTTTTCATTTCACAGAAAAACCCTTCCAGGATTTGCTAAAAATTGGTGGAATTCTTCTGATCCCATGAACACATGACATCAGTGGGTGCTGATGAAGTTTGCTGTGTTTCGTGCTCGTATGTCCTCGTGTTAATTATATCTCTTTTTTTGTGAAGTGTTGTGGCAAACTACTCATGGCCCTGTGAACTCAGTATCTGCATTCTGAGTGTCAGGTATACGGTATGTAAATGCACTGCAGTGCCATAGACGTTGGTTCATTAGGTACAGAGCTGGATATGGAGAGGATGCTGTGGCAGAGTTTCTTCTTGCTTACTCTGGAAAAGTGAAAACGTCAAAGGTATGTTTTATCGACATCGAGGACAGATTTAGACATCTGCTGAACTTTACAACCTTAAAATACCTTATTCTAAGCTTAGTGTCTAAATATAAATATATATATGCATAATTAACTAAACAACTTTGAAATGTCAGCTGTAAAAGTACTTTAAATGTACTGCACATGTATTTGTCTTTCTTTTGAAGACAAATTGCACAGATGTGTGTAGTGAAGGATGACGTCACACAGCACTCATCAACTTGATTTTTTTTTTTCTCCTAACGCATGTGCACTTGCAGATGCGGTAAATATAACACACCTATATATTTGTCTAGGTGCTGCACATGTGACATCTGAGTACTAAAGAAGGTACACTGCAAAGCTCCATATGTAGTTTGAAAAAGGCATGTGTTTCCTTGGACCAGACCGTCACATCCATCTGCCCATTTCGCTAAAACTGGTGAAGTCAGTCTTTGATGATTGTGCCTGATTTCAGGGAAAGATCTGATGTCATATTGTATACATCACGATATTCTGTCATATATATCGTATCACCTTCTCAAGTGCTTGCTGGGAAACGTGACAAACTGAGCGATAACCTTATTGGAAAGCTGTGTGGAGCTTATTGGAGAAATAAGGCCATGGTGCGGAGGGGTGGTATCAGTAGAGAAGCAGGTGGCTGGCAGCGGATGCTGGTAGAAATGACGAGAAGGAAGGCTGAACAGGAACGAGTTAAAGCGTGCTGAGAGCAGAGGAGATGGTGAGGTGGCCTGGGGGGAGGAGAAAAAGAAAGAGCAAAGAAAGAGAGAAGCAGACGTGGAGGAGGTGGGGAATTGATGAAGAAGAAAGCTGGGTTGTTCCTGCTGTGAATCTATGTGTCTTTGCTGTGTGTGTGTGTTTGTGTGCGCGAGTATGAATGGCAGGCTTTGGCAGTAAATGAAACTGTTTATCAGATCAATATGGCCATCATCTCCCAGATGACTGTGGCCTCTACTGAATAGCAACCATAAATCACAACCAAATATGGAGGACATCGATCTATACTGTGTGTGTTGCTTTGTGTGTGCATGCACAGACGTGCGGCTCACGGGGATCGACGCACTTCAGTGTAACTCGTTTGTGTGCTCATGTGAAATAGTCGTCTTTGTTGCGATCCTCTGGAGCCGAGAGTTGAGATGAAGCAGTCACAAAATGGAGACACGGGAAACGCAGACCACACCTTCTCCAAAGGCCAGCACAAAACACAACTTCACAGGGACTACGCCAAGAACGCCGGACAACGTACGCTAATACACGTTTCGCATTTCAAGTGTGACACAATCTCCGTCCGTCTCCATAGGGTTAACAACAGTGCTCTTGTTCTGTATGCGACGGCCCCAGCGCTCTCACACTGAATAATGTAGCCTCCCGATATCAGTGACAAGAGTCTCAAAACCAAAATAGCATCTTGAGCTCCGATAAATATAGAAGGTAATTAAATCGGCAGCAGGAGAGAGACGGAGAAAAGCCAGGAAAGAGGGAAGGTCTGATTTTATGTGTGGAGATAAAAGTCGGCTTTGCAGATAACTACTGAGGATTGATCAAACAGCCGGCTGTGTGGCCTTTTCCGCGCTCTCCATACGTTGGCATAGTCAGTAACTGATGCTTTCCATTTTGTGCCGGTTGTTGTAGTCAGTCCGCTGGACGAGGATCCTGATCTCTGTGCATTTTGTCGGCCTGCTGTAAGCTCAGTGAGTCAGCAGTATTTCACCGGGTAGCTCTCAGGAGACTCAGCTGTGTGTGAGTGCTCTCTGCCATGTGCCTCCTGCCACACACTCACACTCCGTGCAATTTGTCTTTTTCTACCTGTTCTAGCCCTTTTATTAAATGTTTGCTCTTCACAGAGGAATGTTGCAGTCAGAGGACCAGTCCTGAATCAGACGACGTTGGCAAGGGAATCAGGAGCGGGGTGAAAGGTTACGAGGAGGATGTGGGGGTTTGGATCAGTTTGTCAGAAAAGACTGGTCCCTAACTTGACATGATCCCCTCTGGGAAAGTGCGTGTGTGTGTGTGTGTGAGTGAGTGTGTTGTCAGTGACATGTTGTGACAGAAACTGACTGACAAGCCCTTTTGCAGCTCAACACCAGCCGCCACAGAGAGACTAATGATGACAGCTCTCAGGCCATACACACTGCCTTCTTTTTCTCCCCCTCCATCACTGACACGGACACACACACACACTTGCTCACTATATCTTCCTTTCCTTCGCCCTCTTTGTCTCGTGTCTCTCCCTCAACTACCTCTTTCTCTATCACACGCCCACACAGACAATGGAATCCTGTATATTGTCTCCCTGATGCAAAGGCGCGCACGTACACACACATATACACACACACACACATACATTTACATGAACACTCAGGCAAACACACACACAAGCACTCTCATAGTCATGCTTGCAGTCATCCTGGTCTGCATCACAAGTATTTCTCAAATACACACATTTTTCTCTCTCGCATTGTCTGTCTTAGGCACACTTTTTTCCACACACACACAAACGATGCACTACTCTCTCTGTCTTGGAATTTTACATTTTGATGAAGGAGGAAGCACATCGTCCAATCAGAACAGCAGGAGTAGGGAGAGACCATCACAGCTCAGACAGCAGGGTGGTTGGAGTCAGCTCAATGGACAGCCATAAAGACCCACCCTATCATCTCTGCCCCCCCAGGATCCCCTCATGGAAGTGCAGCTGGTGGTACGATCTGCCAGGCTCGATAAGAACCCCTCCTCTCTTTCTCCCCCCCTTCTGTCAGAGCTAGGGTGTAGCTACTGATCCTATACTACAGCAGAGAGAGTGAGAGTGAAAGGGAGGAGGGACATCAGGTGTCACATCTCCACAAACCCTGATGAAGCTGCATTACCACGACAACCAGCTCCCGGGGTACCACCAGGTGAGTCTGAGGACAAGCACACATATTCATACACACACACTTTTACATACATGCCATCTTTGAGCACAATGAATAGATTGCACTTTCCTTACACACAGAGAAGCAAGTCAAAGTACCAGATTTACTTGCACACGCGTGGAGGTTCTGATGTGCTTCAGGATGATGGTATTGTCACTTTTGGATCTGATGAACATTGAACTAATACTGTAGCGATGTAGTGTGTGAGCATGTGCATATTTCCTGTCATTGTGTGTGCGCGTGAGTTTGTGTGTGCGTTTTGCAGCCGTGCTCGACTGTACAGTATATCTGTGTGTATGTACGCCGTCCCTCCCTGTGTGGTGGTGGTGGGAGACAAAAGGTCTCCTTCGTCTGGCGCTGTAGCACCACCAGTACTGGTGCTGAAGTGTGTGAAAGTTCTCCCTTTCCGCCATCACATCTGATCTGAAGAGAAAAAGATAACACATATATTGCTCCCTCAACACCGCCACCATCTCTGAAACCCCCTTGTCGAACACTCCTCATACTCACGATGATAGGAGCACACGGTCACAGCAGATGATCGCCCAGTCCGTGGGGGGTTGGGTTGGGGATGGCGGGTGTGTTCTGAGGACACGGCATCTGAGGGGTGGGGGGTGGGAAAGTGGTTGGCGGTCATGACACTACTGTAGTGTGTTATAGACGGACGATATAGAATGAGGCTGACACACAATCGTCCGAGGCAGGGTCATCTGCCATGCACATGACTGCCTGTGTGGATGCATGCGTGTGTGTGTGTGTGTGTGTGTGTGTGTGTGTGTGTGTGTGTGTGTGTGTGTGTGTGCAGTTAAGTAAAAGAACGAGAGCTTGAGCATAATGTGCTGAACTGTTGGACATAACTGTCCAACGAAGCCAGACAAAGGGGCGCTGGATCATATGTGTAGGCTCGCGCCATATCCTGAGTGTGAGAGAGTGAGTGGGTGAGGGGAGGAGGGGGGAGGGTTTTGCATGTTGAACGGTGTATGCAGGGTGCCACCACGTACATGTATGCACAGAAATTCCAGTCATCGTGTTGGAGCCCGTCCTGTAAGGTGTCATCCGTCTCTAGAGGATCATGTGCGCATTGCGCCGCTGTGCTCTCGTCTCATCATCAGCCCCTGACAGCCTCATTCAACCTGACCCATTTCACAGCCGGTCAGTATCCCACCCTGACTCTCAAACATCTTGCAGCCGCAGCAGAGTCTCATTCAGTCTCCATCTCGGAAGGATGTGGACTGGTTCAACCCCATCCATATGACACTAAATAATCAATCCCTTCTTTGTGCCGGCTACTGTAATAGTCGTGCTCTTATCCTTAGGTGGCCTTTGTTAAAGCCTGTCCATGTGATTGCAGATCATTGTATAAGAAATGTGGTCCACTTTGTTTCTTTGATTAGCCTTTAATAACTAATAATAGCATTTTAAATACATAATTAAAGTGTCGTTACGTTGTATTGAAATAGGACATTTTTTGCGTTCAGAAAAACTCCCTTTCATTGGGAAAAAAATCTCTTATGTAAGAAACGTCATTGTATCCTTTTACACGTGTTTTTGGCGTTTGCTGGTTCGTGTTGTGGGTGAAACAGGAGAGTGGGGCTAGAAAAGGTTCACATGGGTGGAGAACGGAGCTCAGACTCGTGACATGTCGGTGCACAGGTCACACACCACAATGACACTCAGCAGCACTCGGCGTGTGAAAAAGAATACAGTATTTGGACAAAGCAGTTACTTGATCTTAAAATAATAATTATTACAGACTGTTAAACGTGACAGACGTGGTCTGGCATTCACTTGCGTTATTGTACAGACTGCGGGATTGGACTCCTAGTCTATAGGGCCCTCTACGTAATATGCGATCAAAAACAGCGGTGACAGAAACGAGCTGCATATTTTTCTTTCTCTTCTGTCCTTTTCTCGCTCTCTCCTTCTCTCTACTTTTTCAAATGGTTCTATTTCTCACCCTTTCCGTTTCCTCCCTCTTTCCTCGGAGCTCGCGTGTGCACACTCATCCCCTCCTCCATATGTGAGTCCTGACGAGCTGTAGGGCGTGCCCCTCTACCACCACCTCATACGTGACAAGGAGCTATGCGTCGTCCATGCATGCACATGGAGTCCACACATGGAGGCGCACCAACTTCCTGTCACGTATGTCCCCGGTTTACACCGTGGAACCTGTGCAAAAAAAGAGATCGAAAACCCACGGAAACCCTCGTCTCGTTGTAGGAGTGTAGCGCCACGGTCACTGAAACGCGCCTTTGTGGCGTGTATGACGACTGTAAGGCTGGGCCATGGCGGCGTAAGCAACAATCACCCTAATTGAACATTCCAGAGCAATCCTGCAAAATGGCTGCCGAGCCGGCATGCTGTCTGTGATGGCCGACAAGAGTGTGTAAGTCTGAGGCGTGTGCATGTATAGCTGCGCATGCCTGTATACATCATCAGCCTGTTTGTGTGGCTGTTTGTATAAGTGTGTGTGTTTTTCTGTGTGCCTGTGTTAAATGTGAGAGTAATTCTGCATTAGCTTTTGTAGTGACTGCTTTGTGTCAGGGGAAGTCTCCACTCACTGGAAATCTCTACTAATCCATAATTACCCACCTCAGCATCGCTACACCGTACGAGTCATTATGTCGAACTTCCTTACTGTAATGCTTGATAATTATACTTCTCTTATCTTATAAAATAAGTGTTAATTTTCAAAAGAAGCCTCGGCTGTCTGCTTCAGATTGTATCTCAGCTTCCCAACCACCACCTGCACAACACCAGCATTTTCACAGACTGGCATAAAGGTGCTGAATGTGTTCTGCCAAACAGCTGACCTTGTTGTTTCTTTACAGCTCTCTGCTCCACCGGCCCTGCACCCAACCGTCCGCCCCGCCAGCTCCCCTGCAATCTACCAATCCATCCACGCGACCAGCGGGGCCAGCCCTCCCCAGAACTGGCAACCTGCAGGAGTCATCAGGGTTAGTGCTCCTTTGGCACGCTGCTGTGCCAGAACCATCTGCAAGCAGCTGGCAGGAACGTGTAAATTTATAGACCTGCACTTAAAAAAAAAAAAAAAAAAAAGTCCAGACAATCAAATAACATTATAGCAAAAGTGATACGGGTTCACGAACAAGAGCTATCCATAAAACACAGGCTGATTTATGACAGTTGCTCCGTCAAGTCAAGTTTCTCTGTAATCTTAGAAGAGATACTGAATAACAGACATTTTTGGGGTTTTTTTGTGATTAATACTCCCATCTCCTTGTGCTTTTTCACAAAGAACGGAGTCAGTCCCTGAAAACTAAGTAAAAATTTCCCACACCAGCTTTCTTAAGTCAGTAGCTCCGTATGACTCATTTAAGAAAGCAGCTTTAGAGATGGGCTACCTTCTCGCATACGCAGTTTCATACCGAGATAAGCGACGTCCCCTATTTTTCTACCTCTCTCATTAGCCTACACACACTTCTACAGAGCTCAGATTATAAGTGTCGCTGGATTAAGTTAAAGCTGTGCCGTTTGTCTAATAATTCAGATACGGCTAGTGCTCGCATTTCCTGCACTTCGTCGGGGAGACGCTGTAAAAAAAAAGACAAAGCTGAACTAAATGACTGGCGGTGCTCAGGCCTTATCGCGACTGCGTGGGCGTGCAGCTTGTGCGTGCGTGCGCGTCGTCCACGGGTTGAAGGCTGGGCCTGCGTGTACAAATCTGAAGCTGCTCCTGATGTGTCTGTCAAGCTACGCCGCGGCCACATCAGTGGCGCGCAGGATAAACAGCCGTGAGGAAAGATGATGACGAGCGAACGCAGCGCTGCGCGTCCACGGCCTACGGAGGTGGTAAAAGGGCGTGTCCGTGAATGCGCATTAAAGTGTGTGTGTGTGTGTGTGTGTGTGTGTGTTCATGCGACTTAGATACCGCTGTCATTGACTATTTAATATTTAGTTCGTAATTGTAAAACAGCTTTTTTTCATTTAAAGAGAGAAGAAAAAACAAATACGATTTGTGAAAGTGCACTGTATATAGCGTTACAATAACTCATTTTATTTGAACATGTATTTTCTTAGTAAGAGAATCATATGCATTTGAAAGGTGGTTTTTCTTTCATTTTTATATATTTAGTGTCATAACCAAAGCCTAGTAAAAGACCTAATTTAAAAGTGCGGCTGATACTCATTTCTATGCCAGTGACAGTTTAAAAATAAGATCGCAAAAGATGTAAAGTGAGAAACATCAGGACAAAGATACACTCCATCCATCCATCCATCCATCCATCCATCCATCCATCCATTACCTATATCCATTTATTCCTGTTCAGGGTCAGTTGGAGTAAAGGTATAATTTTGTTTTCTTAACCTATTTAAATGGAATGAAGTGAGTGCGTATGTTTGAGGGAAGAGTGAAAATAGAACATCACTTTCTGTGTGTGTGTACGTGTGTGTGTGTGTATTTGTATATACATGTGTACCTGTGTTTGGCAGAAGGCCTTTTAGACCCAACTAAAAAGGAAATGGGTGCTTGGCAAATGCTCAGCCAGCATCTTTACTGCTGCTGCTCTCAGAGCTGACCACCGCATCTCCTTAATAATGGAGAGTCATTTCTAACCATGCACTCTAACACTTCACAGCCCTCCAGTATGTTACCAGAGATAATTTTAAAACCCAAAATAAAGTACCATCATTGAGGTGACTGTGCATTTGTATTAACACTGTCATTTATTATCTAATTTAGAGATAGACAAAGGGTGAAAAAGCGAAGCGCTACACAAAAAAAGAAAAGGGTATTTAAAACAACTATAGAAATGACTGCTGATCCCCCCCGCCCCCCAGCCAGTGTATGATGATGTTAGTCTGGTTTTAAAAGGAAGGGGCAGGATGCTCTCCCACAGCAAAGCTCTTTCCCTCCTTCCCTGGCTTCCATCCCGAGTGCAGACAACGGACGTCGTCATTTTCCAACTCAATTTACAGACGCATTAAGAGATGCTGAGACGCGCCCAACGCACTCAAATGCAATCAGCCGGCCCGTGCATTTTTGGGAGGAAGTTGAGGGTGCCATCCTTATCGACTTCTTTCTTTCCCCTGACCGCTCCTCCTCTCTAACACCATGCAACACAACCAGCTGCATGTAGTTTGAAAACTGAAACTAACATTCATAAAATCTAAAAAGCATCTGGTTACTTGAATCGTCTGATTGGATCTAAATTGAAATGTTATTTCCGATTTAGTCCCTTCACATTAATACTTGCACTTTACTGGTAATACGTTCAAATTAAAGCCCTGTTTCGCATCAATATTTTGTAACATTTTCTATGCTAATTTGTATTTTTAAGACACATTTGCAGATTATTTTTCTGTCAAAGGCACCAGTTAAAAGTGAATCAAATAGAAGACAGATTTTTACAGCAAACAAAATAAATAATGCAAGATGAATGTAATTTTAATACATATGTGCTCAGAATTAAACAGGATTTAATATTTTGTGATTGATTATCTGTATTATTTTTACATTCAATGATTCTCTTTACCCAGAATGACATTTTTGAATTTTAACGGTTAAAGCGATCCTAACGTCAGTCCACGGCAACGTTAAAACGCACTTTGCATTTAGCCTTGTGAAATCTTCTGATACCATAAAATTCCTCTTATTCCTTCTTCTCCGTATAATAGATTTCACACCTTTGAGCTTCCGTGCAGTTTTCGAAGTGCACTTCAGGGAGAGATTCAGGACAGAGTCAGCTTGAGACGCACATCCACATAATTCCTCTAACAGCTTCCTACAGTGCTGTCTGTTCATGCCCCGTTTGACCCTCAACTAAACTTATGACTAATTGAGAGCTCGAATAAAAACTGAAAAGAGGGAAGCTGGACACCAGACAAAGGATGGGGGTTGGGAATTTCAGGAATGAGAGGTGGAGATGGGAAAGAGGTGTTTAAAATGAATACAGAGCAATTTGGAAAAGAAAAAAGATGTCCATGAAAGGGTGCCATCTACTGATTCTCTTCCCTATAGGGAGCTTGTATATCCCTAAAAACAGAAATCACACATCATTCATCCGCTTTTTCACCCTTCATTTATTCCAAAACCACTATTTGTAAAACCAGCTGTTTGCTCTTCTGTTTCACTTTTGATCACCATCATTTCCTATAATATTCCTTCTCCACCTTCTCTTTTTTCTCCTAAAAAATATCTTTTTTTTTAATTTCAACTGTTCTGCATTTACAAAATAAATAAATACATTTAAAAAAAAAAAAGGCCAGTGTGTCGATCTTATACAAATGCAGTGCTGAAATATTCAATAATTCTCTCAGCGTGCACGTGTGGACGCTCATATGTGCCGAATCCATATTTGCCATAATGGCTGAATTTCTTTAGCAAACCTCTTTCACATATTCAGCGGCGTAGATCTATAGCTCTCAGGTGGAGGGGGTCTCTCTGAGCATGTGGACGTTATCTTGAAATGAGGGGCTGGCTGCCATAGCAACCATATGATGAAGCAGGCAGGGCTATTTAAAGGAATTCAGCTGCTGTTCCTGTTCCATAGACTTCACCACGGTCCAGCGAAAGACAAAGAGATGGATCTGAATGCAAGATGAATATGAATGCTTTTCTTTTCACTGTAATGTCTAGTATTTCGGCTGGGTAGCAATTGTTTTGTAAGTTCTTTGCACAATTATTATTAATACCACGATATTACTTTTAATTCCAATTTAATACTGAAATTTCCACCTCTGAAATTTGTTTGTTTTTTTCTTTCTCCCCTGATGCCGCTTACATAAATAAGACGTAAATGCAGGTTGAACATACTAATACACTGCTTACATTTGAAATTCATTTCCATAAAATAAACATGCATCCACATATACAAAGACAATTAATGTCTGTGCATTGCTAAAGCTTACAGCACAAAAGTGGAATTTTGAACACCGATTTGCGTATGCTTGAACTATCTGCAGAAAGGGCTAGTGTAGTATATACAATGTGTCAAATTATTCATCTCCACAAGATACAGTTTTTCTTGAGAGAAGTATTTCTCAGTGGACAGCTGCACACGAGGAGACGAGTGTGAGATGTTGAGCAAGCGTCGTGCACCTCCGCCGCATGCCAAACACAAAGAAACAGTCTGCAAACAAAGCAGTGCACCTTATTTTTGAACACACTCCTCGTCATAGTCATATAGAAAATGTTCAAATGAAGGAAAGTTGACATTCATTTTCTCTCCCGTCAGCTTCCTGTGCACCACTCAGTGTCTGATAGGCTGCGTTTCTTTTCTGTAGCTTTTATTGGACATCTGAACATCTGTCATGATTCACCTCACAAAAAGGAGGCATGTTGTTTGTAAAGCTAATTTACTGCAGAAACAGTGGCAGTCAGGGTGATCATTTTATTCATCATTTTTTAAGTAAAAACTAAAGATTTATCCAGTTGTGATGTTTCTTGCGTTTGTATTTTTGGCCATTTTATGTCTTTTAATTGACTAAATTGGAGATTCATTGAGGAAATAATCAGAAGATGGTCATCAATAGACTTTTGCGTATCGATCTGTTCTAGGACAATAATTAATTCGATCTTGAGTTGTAAATTAACATCAGTTACATGCTCAAAGTGAAAACACCGGTCTGGGCTCACTTCATTGACGGATGATTGTCCCCCTTCTGTAAATGTCTTTTTATTATGCAGATATTCAACATTTCACTATGAAGTTCATATTAATTGGTAAAGCTGCTGGTGTACTTTTATCACTCATTCGAGCCCAGTGTGCTGTTCCTGCGCCTGTGAGAGCAGTCAGGAAGATTTAAAGAGCTTCACAGAAGCAAAATTCTGAGTGACCTCTCTCGTTCTGCTCCCTCTGCTCTTCACTGCTCTTTATCTCGTCCTAATCCCAACTCATTTCATATGCTAAGTAAAAGCTTATATCCCTCTTCACTGAACGTACACATACGCTCCTCATTGCCCTGGTGTGATTATGAAATTTGCATAGAGGCAGTTTTTTTTTTTTTTTTAATGGAGTTATGTGGAGCAGAAGCACCACAGCTTAACCAGGGGGTTGTGGGTGGTCTAATGCCTGGCAGGTGTGGTGAGGTGGGGCAGATTCTCCCAGGCCTTCTCGTGTAGATTGTCGACGACAGGAACTAAATCTCTCCTCAAATTCTGCTCTGCATGTTCTCTTTCCACAGCTGCCACAGATGTAGTGAAGATGCAGGAGAGATGAACAGAGGTGACGTGGCACCCCTTGGAGAGGGCAACTCCTTTGATTTCCAATGGAAAAAAAAAGACGTTTTCACCCTCAGAGCGCCATCTGCTGGCTCGGTGAGGTGGAACAGCTGGTGTTGTGAATCAGGCCGCCACAGTCCAGGGACCGGCTACTTCCCAACACCAGGGTCTCATCATCACTCCTCTCGTCCCACCGTTCTCATCCATCTCAGCTCATTTGTGTAGACACTATTCTGCTACGTGTCCTTGAAAAGCATGAATAAGAAAAAAACAACAGAAATCTACGTTATAAATTTTAGCCAATGTGACAAATTATTAAACTGCTAAAATTATATATTTTTTGCAAATGAATAAAGAAATATTATGGATTCCAAATATTACATTTACTGTTTCATTTTGCATACTAATCTGTTTTAATTTAAATAAAATATATTTGTGTACCAAACTGTCCTACATATTGGGCTTTTCTTGAAAAGTTTTTTTCTCCACATTTTTCATAAATAACATAATGAATTATCACAGTAGCAAAACACATTTCATTTCTTCAGTTATAATAATGCGAAATTTGAAATAAAGAAAAATAAATCAGAAACTGGATATTTTACGGTTGCATTCACGACCATGTGGAGCACATGCCGTACTGCTCTCAGTGATCTCCAGTTTCAGCACAGGTTTACCGAATCACGTCCACAGTAAACACTTTTGTTTCCTACAAACTTGAAGGTTAAATTCTGAGAAACATCAGACAATAATTCTTAAAAATCTTTCCACCGTTCACTCTATAACTGTCGTGCCTGCAGAGATGCCTCATCACAAAAGCATTTTTAGTGTAGAAGGTAAATATTTGTCAAAAGTAAATACCTGCTGGGTTACTTTCACAGAAATTCCAACTGTTACCTTTTCAGAATAAGCTGTGCGCTTTGTCTGAAACATGTGAATTTATGTGTTTCTAGCCACAACACTGATTCAAAACTGTTCAGTGAATTTTTTCAGACTTTGAAAGAATACTAGTACCAGACTTTGGTTGGATTTTTTTTAAAAAACAAAAATTTTTTTTGCACTTTTAAGATGTCACTTTTGAGGCTCTGATCTGAATTTTATTTTTAAAAAACACACACATGTAGAGATTAGATTATAAAACAAGATGCAGCCTCGCCTAATGACAGTCAAAGGCCCTTGAGTAGAAAGAACAACCACAAAGCTTGAAAGTGGCTTTGAGGCTCTATGTTTCACCAAGTATTTGTTATTACCTGTCGTTATGGCCATTGTGGTTTATTTACAATTCGTGTGTTTTTTTAACCTTTGCCAGTCACTCCATCTCTTTTTGTAACATCTATTACACTTATTTTTTGACTGTTTGTCACATTTTGTCAGTTTATGTCTCCACACAATCAAATCTGGCATATTTGGTTGTGTAGCACCTAAGTAAAAGCACATTGTCTTTTATTTATTAGTGGTCAATTCATGTTTCTTCAGTTACGACTGTTTTACCTTAAATCAGTGTATTTATAAAGCATTGTGTGAATAAGATGAAGGGCCCCAGTTCTTCTTTGGTTCCTCGGACTTTGTCTAGTGGGCTTCTTAAACAATTCATCTTCATTTTGGAAAGAGTTAAAGTAGTCATCCATGGCTGTGTGTCATACTGATGTAAATATTCTGTGATGCAGTTGTTGATCAATTAAGATCTTCAGTCTTTGAAATTATAAACATAATTTCTATGCTCAATTATATTATTCTCTGCATCTGTAGTGTATAGTTTGGCTAGTTACTTTTAATTCATACCTTTATTTCATCCTCTTTTTAAGGGCAGTCCAAAGGTCCTAACTTGAAGCCCTTGAGGTGGGAGTCATTACGCATGCGCCGTTTAGGCACGCCTTAGTTCTTTTGTCAATTAAATCTGAGCGACGGAGAGATGCGTGAAAAGGGTATAACGACGTCAAACAAATTAACACTTCAGCATATATTACAGTAAGCAGGTCAAAAGAGGTGTTTGATAGCAAGTCTTTTAATTTCTAAAATGTTTCCATCTTCTGGCAGAATAAAACTTAACCGAGTGACATTAAAAGACGTCATTGAGGTCAAACTCGCCCCTCGGAGGCGAAGAGTCCCTAAACAGAAGACAAACATTTCAACTGATTCCGCCAAGCCAAAACAAACTTCGGTGTCGGAGGAGGACAATGAAGCACTCCGAACTTTTTACGCGTGCCAAAAAGTACCAGGAACCGGCACCGACGCGGCCAAGGACTTCCCGGAGGGACGGCCGGGAGCTTCCGTGGAGTGTAAACAAACTGGGCCGAACTCCAGAGGCAAGTATTGACAAGGTTAACCCAACACCCAGGGACAGGTGCAGGTTGAGTCACCTGACAAGGCTGTGCAACCTCCGGTTTAGACAGGGGGGACACGTCCACGGCGGAGCAGGGACCTCCAAAATGTCCCTCGGCTTGAGAGTGATAGGCCAGCCGCCAGTGACCGCAGGAAAGCCCGCAAAAACCCAGACGAGGCCGCTTCTTGAATCTGGCAGAGGGTTTAATGGCATAGGCGAGGCTCAAACAGGGAAGCCCACGTCCACGTGGTGTGACCGTCAATCCGCCGCGGGTCTCTGCCGAGCACCGTCTTCCTCATCCTCGTTTCCCACCCTGACACCAAGTAAGGTCACGTTTGCCGGCGTGTTTGAAGGGTTTCAGTGGGTCAGCGCGTGTACTTTGTCATAAAAGTGAACTCGCTGTTGTTGTTTTGTTTGTTAAGTTTTTTTTTCTTCTTTTGTGACTGAGGAAAACTATTTACCTGCGTTTGTTGGTGAGAGATGCTAAGCTAACGGCGGGATTTATCAAACGTCGCTACCCACGAACAAATATCACGCGTGAGACGTGGACATTTAGTGTGAAAAGTCCACGATGGTGCAAGTGAAACACCGACTATGAGAGCTGATAAGAGTTTAAACTAAAGACAGACTCTTGGTTAACTGTCCTGGCGGTTTATGTAGCTCACACAGGCTAACGGCACCTTGTTTATCTAAACAAACAAACCAACCAACCAACCAAAACATAATCCCCTCAGTGGTTTCAAATCTACATTTATCACCACTCGTACGACTTATTGGACTGAGCTTTTACTATCTAGCATTAATATTATTATTGGTAACGCGTTGTTTGAAGTAGTTTTATTTTTTTAGGATTTTCAATTTAACTAAACAAAACTACTGAAGATCAGGAGCTAGGCTACTGTTTTCCAGGTAGGATAGACGGTTCTCTATTTCATAGATATTTTTTTACCTGATGGGTTTTTTGTGTGTATTTTGTTGTAATAACAATAATAATAAAGACTCACTGATACTGGATCAGAACTCAGCATTGGCCCATACCAGAAGCCTAGGTATGGCAAAGTAAAATATCTGACCCTCTCTAATTGGAAATACTTGCTGAAAATAAGGACATGGAAGAGTAATGACATTATGCAGTATCAAATACCAAGTGATTTTGTAAACATGATCCCAATTCTTCTTTGTTGCTATAAAAAGCAGCACAAAGGCAGTAAATATTACTGGACAGATGGTTTGTGAGCTTAGGTTTTCTAAAAAAGGCTTTTGAGGCTCCTTTTCCCTTATACTTCACGACGCCATGAAACAAAGTCGAAAAACAAACTGGTTGAGAAACTGACTGAAACGCCCCACCTTTTATCATCCATGGCTACCAGCTCTGTCAGCCGATCCACAGCAGAGGAGCCGGGGTTCAGTGGGAAAATCAGAAACGACTGCTGTGGGTTCCAACAAACTGTTGCTTGACTAAGCTTCGTATGATGATAACTGATGAGAAAGTGATAATAGCTAACATTGGCTAAGCCCACTGCCAATCAAAAGGTTACACCCCATCTTAGAAATACATTTATTGCTTATAGGAATTCACCAGTTGTTGTCATAGATGCTGAATCTAGCCAGGGTGGGCTTCAGTACTGATGGCTTCCTCGGCCTGTTTGCAATATGCTAGTACAAGGAAAAAGACAAAAAAAATGTTCTTCAGGAAACCTGTGGGTGACGTAACAGAGGGTTCATTCAGTAATTTTACAGTCTGTGGGTGGAAAAGCAGGGGCATGTGAGTTAGATGGATCTAGTATTGCCATTATATTAACAATATGGTGTTATTGTCGACTGGAAAATCCCACTAGGAAAACTGCAGGATGCTCACTGGAAAAGGCTGCGGTTTCCAGACTTGACCTGAATGTTGCTAAGCAACATTATTAAGCATTTAAGAAGCTATCAGATGATAAACCCAGGGCAGAAGCTTAGGTCAGAGGGAAAGAGGGTCGACCCCAGCTCCGGAGTATTTCTATGATAAAGTTTAGCGATTATGGGGTGGACTTTTTTAAAGTGGGAATTTTCTTCAAAGGCAAACTAAGAAATGAGCAGAAGTTTTCCCGCTACTATTAAGCAGGAAAGTGCTTTCTTGAAATGATGTTTTGAACATTTTTTAAGGGAGCTGGCTTGTCAGTTATTTGAGATTGATTTGAGACGGAATTGTCTTTTTGATTTCATCTTCAAAATTGAGAAAACTGAGGAAAAATTCTCAGGCAGAAAAACTGACAAAGATGTAAAACTGCGTCTTGTGTGGTTTCACAACCTGCAGTTGTTGCTGCACATCTGTAGCATCACTTTAAAGACAAAGCTAAGCATAAAGAAAATACAGCAGGCTTTCTCTTTCTCCATCGTAGACACAATGTAGAAAGAGATCTCCTTCCCAACCTTTATTAGCCAGATAAGTTTGACACGATCACGAAATCTAGTTACTTGTGTAAATTTGTATGGGTTGACATTGTGTTGGTGTTCAAATGATCAGTTGCACATATTGTGGCTCAGTTTGGCATCTGTTTGTTTCTACTTGCAGACATTAATCAAAATGCACGCCCAAATCCCACGGGACCTGCTGGTTCAGATGGGTATTTGAGAAGATCCGTTGGAGGCTCCTGCCATTGTGTATGTGGAGTGACTAAAAACACTTTTCCTCAGCGGAAGAGCGTGGGTAGGCAGGGGTCAAAAAGGTCTAACTCAGGGTCAGAGCCACCGTCCACTAAGTTTAAGATCAGGACAAAAAATGGAGTGGTTGAGACGTCTGAGAAGATTGTGTGCATGAACCAGTATGCAAAAGTGACGCTTTGTGACATTGCCAAAAAGTGTGACACATGCAGTCACAATTGCAGCCTTTTATTACCGAATGCCATTAAGAGGAAGACAATTCATTGCTTCAAACGAGATATGCGTGCAGGATTACGGTTTCGGCCCTCTTGCTTAGGGCATAACGCACATGCAGATGAGGAAAGGGGCAAGTGTAGTCCCAGTGTTCATGGTGAGATGAAGATCTGTCGGCATCCAAGTCTGTGTGGACACGTAGGAGCAGGCACAGGTTCACAGCCAACATCCACTGGGAGCGCACAGCGTTTCTGCAACAGCTGGCCAAGTGAAGACTCTGCAGCTTCTGCTTCCATATTAAGAGGTGAACATCTCCACAAAGGGGAGTTCAGGAATGACATGAGGGGCAGTGATGCTGAGGGGGAGCCTGGCTCGGGATCTGAGAACCACAGAAACAAAAGACTAAAGCCTGAGGAAAGTGGAGAGTGTAGGAGCACTTGGAGATTCCCTGTTAAAGAAAACTGCATTTCCAAGAAACCTCATGACCAGAGAGGGGATCTCACAGAAACTAATGCAACGCACATGTCACCAGAACCACTCTGTGACAAGGATGACATGGACACAGTAGACTCAGAGTCATTCACTTGCCAGAGAGTCAAGCCCTATGTTAAAAAAATCAATTATTCATGTGCACGCACGTACATGTCCTGGCCCTTTTTGAAAGGTCACCTGACTTGTAAAGCTGACGAGGCATCCACAGCCTCTTCTGCAGGTTCCATCGGTCCATCAGCAGCGGACAGTGACGGTGTCACAAGTAATCAAAGTCTGGCTTGTTCATTCAGCAAACAGATCAAGAACTTGGTTTCAGATGCATCCCTGGAGAAGCGAGAAGAGGCTAGTGAAAGGGTTTTGGTAGCCAAAAGTGGAAAAAGTCATAGTAGTTCGTCATCTGACTCAGACAGAACAAACATGGTGATGACAGCCCGAATGGTGCATACTGGAAAATCCATAGCAAGTCTTCACTCTGATGCAGTCTCATTATCAATCCGAAGTCGGCATGAAAGGAATCCTGACATGGACACAGCGTCCAGCTTTCCCTTCGCATGTAAAGCGCCTGAAATCGACAGCTCCACGTCTACCCCATCGTCCTCAGTACTCGGCCTGAGTGACTCTGAAACTGCCACCGCTTCTTTTTCTATCCCAGGTTCATGCACACTGGGTGTTTCAAGAAGCCTCTTGACCACGCCACCCTCCCATCCACCTTCACCAACTCTGCTCAGAGAAGTCAAAGAGGTAGACTTGAGAGCCGTCTGCAAAATATACTGTGAAGAAACCCAGCTGTCTTCTGGAAGTTCTCTATGGGCTACACCCACACACATCTCCCCGTTCGTCCCCCAAGACTTTTGCGAGAATAATGCATTTCTCCCACAGAGGAGTCCATCATGTTATAGTTTAAGCCCTTTTAAACAAGACTGCCCATTACTGCGACACATTAACGAGGAACAATACGTGATGATTGACTCAAGTGAGTTTAGGCTTCCACCGATACTCTCTCCTGTCAAGTCACCTCAACGCCACCGGTGGAGGAGAAGCCTCTTGTGCCAAAGAACAAGTGTTTCTCAAGAAGAAGAGCAGAAGGAAACGAACAAAGATGCCAAAAAAAGTAAAACCTTGTCTGATTTTTACATGTCACAAATTGTTGGTTGTACTGAAAACTCCAATGACTGCCATAAAAAGACCACGCAAGGAGTCTCGGTAGATTTGAAATCTCTTGTTGACGTTTCTCCAGTGAAACGTCGGTCTTCTCCCAGCATAGATGAAGATATGAATGACTCTATGGAGGAAGAAAACTTATCTGAGTCTAATTACAAACAGGGTAGAGGTTATTCTGAAAATGATTTCTTAGACCCTAAAAGGAAGGCAACCACTCGGTCACCTGTCCTGAGTGAAGCCCATTCCTGTCCCCGCAGGGATGAGGGTAACGACTCCGCCTTCAGCGATGAGGGAGAGCAAGACTCTGGGAAAGGAGAGGCATCAAGCCCATCGAAGATGGCAGACAGGGGAGATGACAAAACCAAAGCAGGGGCAGCCGAAGACTCTCAGGGCAGCATTTTGGACGAGTTCGCTGCTTACGAACAGGATATCCTTCTAGTTGACGTGAACCAAGACGACCCCGAACTTTTTGAAAATCTTCCAAAGCAAAGCTTGCTGAGGATTGGTCCTGTCAGGGTCACTGAGGTCCCTAAAAGGAAACCAGCTGCAGTAATGAAGATGTTGTCGTCTAATGGAATGTCTGTGAAGTTTCAGAAAGGGTAAGGTCTTCGTTGTATTGATGTTGTCTTAGTCACGTTGGAGTTATGTGGCCCACACAACATTACAAGTCTGTTATTTGTGTTTCAGATCGACACCAGTTACCACTAACTTTCACTACGTGAGTCCTGAAATCACAGGTGTGACACAATGACAAATGATCTGAAACTACCTTATTCCTTGTGATTTGTGAATTTTGCTCATCTACCCTGAAAACTATTGTTTCACGTTTGCATTTTTTTTTCTTTTTTTTTTACAGAAGAGAGTGACAGCCGACCATGGAGACCTCGGTCTAGCTCCAACCTTACCACAATTCAAAACGCATGCCCTGCCGCAAACAAGGAAACCAGACATGTGGTAATGTCAGGGGATTCACGTTACATCTGCATTGTGTCACGTGTGGAAGACGAACACCATGTTTCCCAGGAACCACGTTTAAGCATTTGATTGGAAGACGTCGGTGGCAGTAATGTCCCTGCAGCTCCAGAGAGCAAAACATTAATACGGTTTCTTTTGCATTAATTCTCTTCTTGCTCTCCAAACTAAAAGCACCGAATGAAAAGACTGATGAGGAGAGAAAGCATGATGCATTGCACTATCAAAAGAAAAACCAAAACTTTCAATTAAGTTCTGTTAAGAAACATGCACAGTGCAAAATGAATGTGTTTTAATCCATGTAGGATTTTTGTAATTTAAGTCTCCATTCTGGTGTAGGGATGGTTGGTCCTCTGCATAATCTTATGTCGTTTTTAGCCAAAAAGGGCCAGTTACAGAACTATGAGGTACCAGGTTGATTGTGTTTTGTGTTTTTAAACAGGGTCAGTTTGACGCCAACAACAATCATGTAGAAGGTGGCCAGGAAAGGTACCCGCTTGCTCTGATCACATTTATTCTTCATTCAGCACGGCGTTTAAGTCGTCTTTCTCTCTGTGCGGTAACAGGAGTCAACCCGTCCAGATGGCGAGCTCCCTTCACGGCACCCCCCCGCTCACGTCTGCAGGAAATGGTGAGGGATTCGGTGACAGCTCCTCTTTTTACAGTTGAACCGTGAATCTGAAGTGTGCGCTTCCTTAAGTGAAATAAAACTATTCTCTGCTCTTCGCAAACAGGACCCAAGATGAAAAACTCAACAGTTGTGACGGATTTTAGGCACCAAAAATTCAGTGGGGTGAGTGTTCATCTACGTGAGGGGTGAAACAGGTGAATGACGCAATAAACCTGCATCGAAAACTGGGAAGGAAAGTTTCATTATCAGTACTGTAAACATTAAGGTTTGAGTACAACTTCAACAGTCACATGGAAAAAGTTCATTTTTTAGTTGTAAGGTTTTAAATATTAAGGCAAAAAAAAAACCTTGTTTCTTCTGAGGTCTTCAGATTGAGTAAAAACATTTTTAGATGACATTGTAGAAGTTATTAATTTAACAAGACAACCTTGAGCCACTTTCCATATAAGATGATCAGAACTGTCTCTGCTTTATAAGACAGTTTGATACATGTCTAGTTCCACAGGTACATGATTTGGGTTTAATGTATATTTTAATGGGAAGGTTTTCCACAGATCTTAAAAAGTGAAATAAAAGTTGATCAGAAAAAGCAGCTCCGTTCAGCTTGTGTCCCGCATTTTGATTTGGAATTGTTTTTATGTCGGATGCGCTCCTTGACACGGTCCTCTCCATTTATCTGGGCTGTGGACCGGTCCTGTGAGAACACTGGCGTTAAGTGGCAGAGGGGTCAATGTGGGAATTATTGTTACTTTGGACCATGACGGGGCTGGGGATCGATCCGGAGAACTTCTGTTGGGAAAGAAAATGAATCTACCTACGATACAGGTTGATTAAATGTTCCCAAAAAAAGTTTAAATGTCAACAAACTTGGCAGACTTGTGTTTTTATTGAGGTTCTGGTGCCTGGTCAGTTTATTAACTGACCTCAGGTTCTTCTGTGGAAGCAGTAAAAGTAAACTTTCTTTCCACTTGCCATTTCTTCATTTTAATTTGGTATTTATGAAATAAATGTTACGGTCTTCTGTTGGATGTTCCTCCAAGGTTGAATATACCTAGTTTTTATTACCTGGTGAGGATCCGATACTTTTATGTTCTGATAAGTTAAACCTTAAAACTGACAGAAGGTGTATTTTTTAAAAAAAATTTACTTTACTGTAACATAAAATTGTTATGGGATGGTGTGATTAAATATACAGTCAGATCCAGAAGTATTTAGATCATTTCAGACTTTGTATGATTTTTGCCTTTTTATACACTACCATGATGAATTTCAAATAATAAAAAAAATAATAATAAAGTGTAGTCAAAGTTTATACTTGTTTAATTAAGACGTTCCTCAAAAATATGTCTTATTCCATTTTTGAGTCCATTTGGAGCCATTGTGGTCGAAGTACCTCCATTATCAGGGGCTTAGAAAGATTTGGACAATTGTGTATATAATCGCGGTTTTTATTATTTGGATGAAAATCATTTGCAGTTAATGACTCTGGAGTCCACGGACATCTCCAAATTCTGAGTTTCCTCCTTGGAGATGCTTTATCAGACCTTCACTGCTGCCAGCTTCTGTTACTGCTTGTTTGTGGGCCTTTCTACCTACTTTTTATCTTTTGCAAATGAAAAAGCTGCTGTGTTTGTGGAAATCCAGCGACGGACTTGGCCAGTGAAGAATTTTCAAGTTCTTTACCTTCAAAAAGTCTTGAGTTGCTTTCACACTATGTTTAAGGTCATTTTATCCATCTCCACTGTGAAGCACCATCTTACCAGCTTTTATTTGTTTGACTCTGAGCAGAGAGTAAAGCCCTGTACGTCGTCATAGATCAGCCATCCATGCCCCTGCCATGATACCAACTCGACTGTGTTTGACACATGATGTGTACTTTTTCTGTTTCTTCTCCAGACTTTTTCTTCCCATCATTCTGAAACATGTTTATCTGGGTTTAATCTGTCCTACAAGTCCGATTTCAGTCTACTATGGCTCTCCTGCTCTTGAATGTCTCTACCTTGTTAATCTGTTTTTTGCTCCAGGCTTTTGATGGCCTCCGTCACTGGACGTAGCTGTTGTCAAACAGCTGTGAAATGCAAACTCAGTAGCTGATATCAACCCCAGATGTTTTTATCTACTTCATTTGTCCTGAAATGAACAATTATCCAAATATGTTTGAACCCCCTGAAAGTAATCGTGAGGCCTTGCTTAAAATGGTTGTAATTTCTAAACAGTAAATGTCATGCATTTTATATAATTTTCTTTCCGCTTAAACAGCTTTTCTCTGAATCTCAGTTTATTATGTGATGGGTTGGTTTGTGCAACAAAGCAAATTTTTCTCTTCTCTCAGTACTGCAGACTTTACTTCAGTGAATCGCTGTTTTGTGGGTTCAAGATGTGTCGTTTCCAGCATCTACCCATCGAGGGGGATGAGAAGGTACGCCGTTTAACATGTATGCATGGTTAAGGTTGTGTGCCAAACTACGAAGCTGCTGAAACGGTTTTAAACTTTTGCATTTCCGGGTGCTGGTCATATAATTAGAATATCATGAAAGAGTTGATTTATTTCAGTATTCCCATTCAAAAAGTGAAACTTGTATATTACATTCATTCATTACACACAGACTGATATATTCCAAGTTTTTATTTCTTTTAATTTTGATGATTATAACTGACAGCTAATGAAAATCCCAAATTCAGTATGTCCAGAAAATTAAAATATTGTGAAACGGTTCAATATGGAAGACACCTGGTGGCATAGTCTAATCAGCTAATTAACTAAAAACACCTGCAAAGGCCTGTAAATGATCACTTAGTCTAGTTCTGTAGGTTACACAATCACAGGGAAGACTGCTGGCTTGACAGTTGTCCAAAAGACAACCATTAATGGAATTACTGAAATAAATCAACTTTTTTCATGATATTCTAATTATATGACCAGCACCTGCACGATATTAATGCTACTCCAATGTTGATTCTCAAGAAGATGAAAAAACATCTTAAAAAGCTGAGTGAAAGTAGAAGTGTCCGAATGATAACTTATGAACTTTGATTTGCTTTCAGCAGTATTATAAATGTGACAGTAATGGATACATTTGTACCTTTGGCTTGATAACATTATCTGCTGACATTTTTTACATCTTTGGGTAAGAAATTTAGGTTTACAGAAAATCCGTTGGGTCTCCTAAGTTGACAACCAAACCAAAACATGCCAAGTTGCTTCTCTTCCCTGTTCTCTCTCGTCTTCACTTAAGTTTTTGCTAAGTCTTCACCTGAACATAAACCACAAATTTTTCTCATACATCAAGCAGGACATCCAAGAAAATGATTAAAAAACAACTCATGAATGTTTTGACATTTGAAAGCTTGATTTTTAGAGGAGAGGGACTTTAAAGTAATGCCAAGTGTTTAAGTTTGAGTCAGTAGTGTAATCTTATTTACATATGAATTTTAGATAGTATTTTGGCAAAATCTTGTTCGATATTTCATTTAGGAAACTGTGAGTTTTGATAAAAGGCCATAACGGCTCCTTTGAATCAGATGGTTATAGATCACAGAGCTATATCGCCATCTGCTGTGCGATAGTTGTCATTGCACTCTTTCAGCACATTGACTGTTTTTATCTTCTTTCTGCTAGTTCTGTGTTGAAACTGTGGCAAGATTCACTAAAATCCCACAGTGCCTCCACAAAGCTGGTAAGTACTTTTTATAGTTCAGTTCTTTTGAACTGTCCTTTCTGTCCCCCCTTTAAACTTTTCTTTTGGATGCTTTCTCTGCCGCTGTGTTTGTCTGCAGGAGCTGTGTTTACAGGATACTACCACAACAACTCACCGGGAGTGTACTTCTCCATGCCGGTGTTTTTGTCCCTCCTGTGGGCTCTGCTCAAAGCCGGCATGGTGTCTGAGGTCTTCTCAGTCCTCACTGTCAGCTTGGGCCACAGTATAGTGGTCAGTGTGATGGTCATTCATTAAATGCCGTTTACTTCATCTAGTTATTATTAGTTATTATGTGTATGGAAGAATAAAAGTCAATCTCACGGCCCTCCTTCCTTCATTCTAGCCTGGCCACGAGTTCCTGCTGGCCCTTTTCAACTTTGTGAGAGAAAAGGGACTCATTGGCTTGGTACCTGAGCTAATGCAGCTCACCTTCAAGGTATCTTGGTTCTTTTACGTGGCATTGAGCTGACTGATTTTTGTTTTCCTGTGTATGCAGAGGGCTGTATTGTGCCTGTTTGTTTACAGATGGCCAGTGTTGGTCTGGAGCTGAGCTTGGATTGCCTCGACTGTGTCAAAAATGTGCCAGTGTTTCGCCAGACGGATCCAAACTCTGCTGTTACAATGTCTGCCAACAACAAGTGAGTGAAGCTTAACTGGCATCTCAGCTTTTACAGTATTGTGACTTCCTTTTTTTTTGCCCAGTCATGGTTTAATCAGCTAAATTAGTATCTTATTTCCCAAAGGTTATCCCCCGGTGCGCCCTTCAGAGAGTACCTGAATTTAGCCCATGCTATTGTTGAAATAGAGGTTAGTATTTGTATTATTTACATACTATTCCTAAGCATGAAAGGGTTTTTGTTCTGAGGTGTGTACTTGCGTAATCTCTCCGCCAGCTGTGCACCAAGCAAGAAGACTGGAAGCGAACAGGAGAGGTTTTCAGGTCCATCTGCCAGTCCACCTACCACCCAAACCAAGTGGAGCGCATCAGTGGACGCATTGCCATCGCGCTCCTGTCTGAGAGCAAAGACAAGCTGTCTCTGCCCTTCGCTGTGTTTGCTGAGACGGGTAAAACCGGTTGGAAAAATGCACTCCATTTGACAATGTGATTCTGTTGAGTAATTGTTTTTACTTTACCTTAAACTTAAATGTATATAAGTGTTTTTGTGTGTGTGTGTTTTAAGTTTGTCAGAATGAAGGTGAGGACAGCCTGATCAAGAGTTTTGTAGGGAGGATCGGAGTCTCGTTGATGTTAAGATACCACAAAACTCACCAGTGGGCCAAGGTAACCAGACGGCGTGCCTTTCATCCCGTCTCCAGCTCGTATCCGTTTAATCATGTTGTTAAAGGGGTGCTTTTCCTTTGTCATTCGTCTGTGTTTGGTCCAACATAATTCTATTCGTGCACAATTTTTTAAAGAGATTTTTCCATCAGACCATAATAAATCCTCTTCTGGTGAATAATAAATAATATTTATTCTGGTGAATATCTCTCTTCTGGTGTGGTCCCTGCTAAATTTAAACATGCTCTAGTACAACCTCTCCTCAAGAAAGGGTGTCTTCACCATTCTGCGTGTGGGCCAATTTCTAAGCCGTCGTTTCTTTCAAAGGTAAAGCTGTATTCTATCAACTACAAGCATTTATGGATGAAAACTGGCACACTGGAAATCTTTCAATCAAATTTTAAGAACATCTATAGCACTGAATCAGCGTTATGAGGTGTCTCCAATGGTATCCTTTTGGCATGTGATTCTGGTGACGATGTTGTGTTGGTTCTGCTTGATCTAACTGCTGCCTTTGCGATGATGGACCACAAGATTTAATATCACATTTGAATGACTTAGCGGGCATTTGTGGCACAGCGCTTGATTGGGTTGGGTCGTATCTGGCTGATATGTGTCAGCATTTTAAACACAGAATCGTCCTGTGCCCCCTCTGTCATGTGGGGTCCCACAGGGCTCAATCCTAGGACCACTGCCTTTTTCGTTATACTTGTTACCTTTACGGTCTATCCTTAGAAGGAATAAATTTGCATTTCATTGCTATGCTGATGACTGTCTGATTTACTTGCCCTTGAAGCAGAAGGATGGCTTCTCAATCCAGTCTCTTGGATTGTTTGAAGGATGTCAGAGCTTTTTTGGTCCTGAATTTTTACATTTTAATGAAAAGAAAACAAAGATGATAGTGTTCGGACCAAGTGACCCATGTAAGTCCCCCTCTGGTGATTTGGGAAGCCTGATAACATATTTTAAACTGACCATTAACAGTTTTGGTTTTAAGATGTTCAGTGATTTTTAAATTGGATGGCCAAATTAGGGCTGTTGTAAAGTCCTGTTTTTATCATTTAAGATGACTGACAAAGGTGAAATTGTTTCTTTCCAGGAAGCATTTTGAAACATTGATCCATGCATTTATTTTGTCCCACTGACTATGGTAATGGACTTTACGTTGGAGTGAGTCAGTCCTTGCAGGTTCAGAATGCTGCTGCACGACTCATAAAAGAGAGCACATCACCCCTGTCCTGGCTTCACTCCACTGCCTTCCTTTGTTTTATAGAGTTAATTTTAAAATTCTTATGTTTGTTTTTAAATATTTAAATGATCTTGCCCTGCCTTACCTCTCTGAGCTTCTTCACCCCTACTCACCTTCTTGGTCCCTCGGGTCAGCTGACCTGCTGCTCCTGCAGGTACTGAGGTCTAGGAGGAAGTTCAGAGGGGACAGGGCCTTCTCTACTGCTGCTCCCCCACTGTGGAATAACCTGCTCTTGCACATTAGAGAGGCCCCTTCACTGTCCACTTTTAAAACCAGTCTGAAAACCTGTTTTTATTCTTTGGCTTTTAACCTCATTGAGACTTTGATTCCTTATTTAATCTTAGGCATTGTAATTGGTCTCATTAGGGTTGAATTTAAATTGTTCTTATGTTCTTTTACTTTTTATTTTATTTTGAATCTGATTTAGGTTTCCTAAAATCCCTTTTAGTTCTTAGTTTTCAGCTCTGTGCTGCACTTTTTCAGCTGTGGTTGTTTTTAAAGTGCTTTATAAGTAAAGTTGGTTTGGTTTGCTTGTGCAGGGTCGCAAAGTGGTGGAGACGATGTCGGTTTCTAAAGTGAACTACACGACGCTGAAGGGTTTGTTTGGAAACGAGAATGGAACGTCGCGCTGCCACCTGGTCACCGTGGCGACCGAGCTCCTCATACTGAGTGGCAGCGTGGAAGGCGCTCTGAACACACTCCGAGGTAACGGCCCTCACACTGATTTCAGCTGGCTTAACCAGCCTCTTCAGATGGGAAACAAACTAACCCTTTAGATTATTCTCGTTATTTTTTAAGGCTTTTTATTTAGTGAGTTCTTTTGTGTGGTAAGACCCAGGTAAATATTTCTTAAATAAAGAAATAATCTAAGGAGCAGTAGTTAATACTGGGATCAATCAGGAGCATTTTCCACCTTTTTTTTTTTTTTTAAAGGCAGGTTCAGATATGATGTGATGTATCATATTTCTCCTTATTAACGCTCCCGCTCTTATAGACGCACCCCCACCCACAACGCTAGGGCGCGGCTATTATTTTTCAGCCAGATAAGAGAAAAACTGATTGCAGTTACCATTATGAGTCAAGGGTTGCCATGACAGACACTTACCTTGCGCTGATCTTTTCAGATTTCATGCAGTATTCAGTCGATTCGATGTTTAAATTTACCAGGGCTGTCAAAAGGGCAGAAGTGAAAAGGTAC
>JAOWBL010000003.1:6347185-6365158 GCA_028564865.1 Zenarchopterus dispar
TATATATATATATATACACACACATACACACAAGCCTACACATTTTAATTCTTGTTGCAGAGAAAAATATGATTAATAGAAGCAGGTCATATTTTGCTGATAGGTCAACTTGGTAGCTAAATACATTTGTAAATGTTTAATGCATCAGCCACTGTAACGTCATTTATCTTAATCTTAATCTAATCTTCTTCCAGAGTGATTTTAATATTGGCACACTGATTTGGTGTGTCCGTTAAAACTTATTAATGATCGTAAACATTTCCTCATTCAATCCCTCTCGTTTCAGGTGGAGAAAATTCGTCAGGTGAAAGCCAAGTCTCTGTACCTGCAGGTGGAGAAACTCCACCAGAGTCTGACCAAACTAGACAGCAGTATTGCTGCCGTCAGTCAGGTGTTGGATGAGGGCCACCACCTAGATGTGCTGCTGGCCAGGGAGCGAATGCTCACCCAGATCCATGAGCTGAAGGCCCTCAGGGGGCTGCTGCAGCCTCAAGAAGATGACCGTATCATGTTCACTCCCCCAGACCAGGTGAGCCCTGGAACTATGTAGCTTTAACACAACTTTGCAATAGCAGTTGTTGTTGATCTATGTTTTGTCAGTTTTCTGTTACAAATTGACTTTGCTAACAATAAAATGGAAAAAAGCAATTCATTGTGTTCTTTCTTGATTCAAACAGGCTCTGTACATAGCCATCCAGTCCATGGGCCTGATTAGCAGCGGAGCCTTTGCGCCAGTCACCAAAGCACACGGAGAGGGTCTGAAGAGCGCTCTTCGTGGCAAGCCTGCCTCCTTCACCGTAATTGGATATGATCATGATGGTGAGCCACGCCTTTCCGGCGGGGATGCGATATCTGCAATAGTCATGTCAGTCGCAGATGGCAGTCTGTCGGCCGTGGAGGTAACAGACCACCAGAACGGCTCGTACACTGTCAGCTACCTCCCCAAAACAGAGGGGGAGCACCTTGTGTCTGTCCTGGTGTGTAACCAGCACATCCAGGGCAGTCCCTTCAAGGTGGTGGTGAAGTCTGGGCGGAACTACGGGTCCCTTGGCTCCCAGGTGTCATCTTTTGGATGTGAAGGGGAAGGAGATGGCCAGCTGTGTCGCCCCTGGGGTATCAGCGTGGATAAGGAGGGATATGTGGTGGTGGCTGATCGTAGCAACAATCGCATACAGGTAGAGAACCGTCCTTAGTTTTGTTCTTGCAATATTCAACAAACCAGGAGGAGTTTATCTGTGATACATATTTGAAAGAAAGAAAATCCCTCAATGGTTGCTGAAACCATTTGAAACTGAAAAGTAAAAGATTTATGAATAAAATCCTCAATGTATACAGTAATTATTGTTCAGTCTAAAGGGTTTCTTACTATGAAATCCATATAAGTATCCGGGCTTCACTGATATTTTAAAGCTAATATATTGTCACTTACTTGTGACTGAGTTATACTTCATTAAAAGTAAACGTATTAGCTGTGTTTAGATCAAATCTGGAGTTTGCAGCTTTCTGCTTGAACTGTTTGCCCTCAGTTTGACTCTTTACAGGTTAGCTGGTACTCCAGCTAACATTAAAGACTGGTCTTGGTGATAAAAGCAAGTCATTAAAGAAATATTCCTTTTTTCTTTCTCTCTCAGATATTTAAGCCTTGTGGTACTTTCCACCATAAGTTTGGCTCTCTGGGTTCTCGGCCCGGCCAGTTTGATCGTCCAGCTGGAGTCGCATGTGACAGTCAGAGACGGATTGTTGTGGCTGATAAGGACAATCACCGTGTTCAGGTATGACAACAGTTCAGTGTAGTGGCTTTAATTCTGTCTGAATTGACAGGAGCGTTGTATAGAAAAAGTTTGTCCACTGCCCAAAAGCAGGGAGGAAAAAGAAGTTTGTTTCTAAAAACTGATATATATCAGTAATAGGATGGAAAGTTCACGGCTCCTCGTGCTTACTCTTCTTCTGCTTCTCATGTAAACATGTAAAACTTAAAGACATTTACTTTGTCTGACAGGTGTTTACTTTTGAGGGCCAGTTCCTGCTGAAGTTTGGGGAAAAGGGTACCAAGAATGGACAGTTCAACTATCCCTGGGATGTGGCTGTCAACTCTGAGGGTAAGATCCTGGTCTCAGACACCAGGAACCATCGCGTGCAGCTCTTTTCTCCAGACGGCTCTTTTCTCAACAAGTATGGCTTTGAGGGGGCCCTGTGGAAACACTTCGACTCCCCGAGAGGAGTAGCCTTTAACCACGAAGACCACCTGGTGGTGACCGACTTCAACAACCACCGGCTCCTGGTTATTCGTCCGGACTGTCAGTCAGCTCGCTTCCTGGGCTCTGAGGGAACTGGGAATGGGCAGTTCCTGCGTCCCCAGGGCGTCGCTGTGGACCAAGAGAACCGCATCATCGTGGCCGACTCGCGCAACCACAGAATCCAAATATTCGAGCCCAACGGAAACTTCTTATGCAAATTTGGCACGCAGGGGAGTGGCTACGGACAGATGGACCGCCCCTCTGGTGTGGCTGTGACCCCTGAGGGAGTCATCGTGGTTGTGGACTTTGGAAATAACCGTATCCTCAAGTTCTAAAAAAAAAAAAGAAAAAGAAAAAAACAAACAAAAAAAACTATTCTTGCATTCTCTCCCTCCATTTGTCCTTTTTGCAGTTTTTTTTTCAGTGAAGGAAATGGAGGCGAGAGAATGAATCAACAGGAAGGAGGTGAATTCAGAGAGGGCTGAGAGAGAGCTGAAATGTAGGGAAATTACAACTGTGGATTTATTTTCTTCGTGTTCATTGCGTCTGTGGTTATCACAACAAAGGGGACCTGTACAAATTGATAATCAGTAGAAAAAGAACCATATTTCCCTTCCCGTCTTTCAGCAGCTCTCAGTTCTCTCTGTCAGCTCTCCATCAACATACATCTCAGGGAATTTCACATGTCTTGAAATCTTGTATCCTCTGCTCCATACCTACCTCATTTAGCTCTTTATGAATGTACTCATATACACTGAGCAGAGGTTTTAAGTCCGTGAAGTTTTACAAAGAAGAAAGTCTACCTCTATACTATGTTATTTAAGTGAGATATAAAAAAGAAAAAAAAATAAGAAAGAAAATGAACTCTTGGGTTGATATTTGCACAGGATTAATAGAATTCTTTCTGTGCATTTTGAAATATGAGTTAAAGCAAACCTTCTGAATGTTGTTGCTGCGACAATACTCAGAGCGCTGTAGAGGCTGCATGATTCGTTCTCATTATGAAGCTTCGCTCAGAAGCTAACTTGGGTTCAGTAGTGTCCTTTCCTGATTGTAGACTAGATAGATTTTTCTTTAAATAGATTGACCCTTTTCTCTGCGTGGCTCTGTGGAGTTTGAAATGTCAGCCGAGGAAGACTGTGTGAAGCGATGCCAAGCTTGATGGAATCAAAGTTAGCTCAGGTCATCACGGGACTGATTTAAAATGATCACTGCTTTTCAAGCTCTCCTATAACTTTACTGGCTAATGCTGATTTGATGAGTTTATTCATGAGTATAATTATAAAGTTTAGTGAATCAGCTCTAAAAAAAATACCCTTAATATGATCCCTACTATATCATCATTCACATTATTTGACCAATACCCCCGAACACGAGACTAGATAAAGTGATGTTTTTAGTGACGAAAGAAAATGTATGTTAATACTGTCCAGTCAGAGTAATATGCAAGGAGAGCAGCATCTTCTCCAAATGGGAGAACTCGCAAAAAGATTTTAGAGTAGAATCTTCCGAGATCTAAACCTATTTAGTCCTCAAAATGTAGAGATTTAATCATATAAGTGAATGACACCTTTACACGAGGCATGCTGTGTGACAAAAGCCTCGAAAGTAGACACCTAATTTGGCCGTCCGGAGGACATTACCGACATCAAACTAAAGGCCTAACATAACAATCTCTTGGATTTAGATTGTGGTTGAAAGCCACGCCCTTTGGCTCCTGGGGCCCAGGATTTAGTAAAGTCCAACGAGACAGGACCATCGCAACGCGCTACCCTATTTATTTATGCTTTGAGTTAAGGAGACACCTCCAGATTTAACGTTTAGTAGACCAATTCCTCTAAAGATGGAGGTCTACAGACCAACTACTAGAGTCAACCAAAGTTAGAATTTCTGCACAACAGCCAATTATAGATTTGGCAGTTTAAAAAGGAAAAAATAAAATTAAAAATTCCCTTATCACATTTTTTTTTTTTGAGAAGCCTAAAGTTCCTGAAGCTCATGGAGTTGAGTTCATCGCACTGTATATGTTAGGCTTTGAAGAATGGAGTGCTTGGTGACAGGTGATGGTACAGAAGTACTTTTGCTTCCTGCTAAGACCAAGGCCCTGGCTCTGTGAGTGAATGTTGAAAGTAGACCCTTCTTGTAGGTGTGTTTGTGTCCAGAACAGAAAGTATCTGCACCAAAGAGAAACTCTGTCTCCCCCTCGCATTTATTGCTCAGCTCATGAAGCAATGCCATAGTTTTATTTAATACCAGACCACCCGCGGGCTCAGAGGTGCGTCTCCGAGTGGATCCTTTTAAAGTGACAGATCCTAATTCTTTGTGATGAAAGCGCTGTGGGGTTCTGAATCCCCTTGCCCTTCAGTCAGTCTCCCTCTGGAAGCACTACACTTTTGATATTATCTATGAAACATTCAGCCGCCCCCCCCACCACCCACCCGAGATGACAGCTGTCTGCACATGGTCATGTTTTACGTTCTCATGTCACCTTTTACCGAACTGCTGATTTACTGTCTTTCTTGTTTACCTCAACTCCTGAATACCTCAAGTATGTCTCACGACTACTGCACACTCAAATACCTCAACTCGCTCTTCACAAATACCTCACTTTTATTTAAACATGCATCATTTTAAGCATACACACATACCTCTCCTTGAGTCCCAGTACAGTACATGTTTCACAGCTCGTGGACCAAAGATCATGGTACAGCTTTGAGTTGAAACCGACTTTCTTTGATGGCTATTGTCGTTCTGCGCTCGCAACCCTGGGTAGCCTGTGATCAGCTGTTGTAAACTGCCTGCTTAGTTATGCCTTTTATCCCAATGAAACCAAATATCTCAGAAGAAAGCATCGTGCCAAAATGATCTGTGAGAGTTTGTGCCAAACAGGGTTGGCATTTGGACCGCGCTGTTGTAGACGACGTGTCACTGGACCATTACATCACAGCTGAAAATGAAAAATCAGAGCAAAATGAGAGTAAATCCTCTTCCTCTGATTGGATGCACTTAAGAGGGCTGGGCCCCGTTTATCTTTACCTCATGATGATGAACATTCAGACTCCACTTGATCTTTGTAACTCTTCGCCAGGGTAAGGGGTAAGGGGAAGTGGCCTCCTTTCGAAACAGTTAAGAACCTCACGTGTCCGCCTTTCAATGCACATGAATTACTTCTTTGAGCACAACCAAACGTAATTTCAGCGTGAATGCAAGATTTTGGTTGCGGAGGACCTTGGTATGAGTCTGAGCTCAACCGTTTTGTGGTTTATGCCATATCATAACACAACAAACTGGCTTCTTATTCAAGCAAAACCATTGATGATGAGCCCGTTGGAGCTCACAGATCCTGGTGCTTTGAATGCAACACCTCATTTTAACCAATAAGATTGTTTTTCTGTTCAGTATTACTCTGAGATGTTCACTCATGTTGCATCAGGTTGTCTTTATTTTATTATTGTTTTTTTAAAGATCGCAGAATTCTATCTTTAAGATCCTTAGGTCTTCACTCTTAAAGAGGAAAAATGTATTTTAAACCTTTTGTTTGTGTTTCCTTTTGTTGCATGCTTTAAAAGTCTGTGTATTATACCGATGTCTCCCAGGTAGGTGATGGAAAAACTCAGACGGGGTTGGTGGCTCATTTCTTAGGGTGGTTTTTCCTAAATGTACACCAAAATGGAAAATTTGGATAAATGTAATTAACCTTTTGACCTTTGCGATTGTATTTCCTGTTCTCTTGAGGCTCCGCAGAGCACAACCTGTTCAACCAGCGATGCTTTAATTACTGGGAAATGGTAGAGGCAGAGTTTTTGGTGTGACCCCTGACCGTTTAGTGCTTTAATGCTAGAACATGGAGTCCCCCCCCACCCCATCTTCTTGCATATCATGTGAGATAAGCAACTCGGTTTCTGCAGCACAAATCAGAAATAATTTCCCTTCCTTGATAACGGGGAGATGATGGCTTTTAATTTGACTGCACTCCTTCTCATGGGGATTTTTTTTTTTTTTTTTCAGTTTCTGTCCACCATTTAATTTCTGTCCTCTCCAGACCTTAAGGGAGAGAAGAAATGCAATGCTGCATGAGGCGTCATTTGCAAGGTCATAGACCTCCTTCTAAGTGATTGTATACTTTAAGGAATGGGAAAAAGAAAGTTTGAAATTTAAAAAGAATATTAAAAAAAACAAAAAACAAAACTCAGGTAGTTCCCTCGGCCTTGTGCTGCAGGTGTCCAGTAGTGATATTGTAGTGATTTTCTTTCCCCTCTTATGAACTCTCAGTACTAGCCTGATTCCTTTTGTGTGTCTATTTACATATTATAAAACAAATTCTTTCGCAATCAGAAAAAAAAAACATCTTTTGATTAGTAGTTTCCTCTGATTTGTTTTTATTTTTTTTTCTCCAAAATTACAAATGCTTCACACCACTCGATGCTCATTGGCCCTTTTAGAATGTATTTTGTGAAGAAAAGGGATAAATGGGATCTTGTTGATGTTCACTTGCTGCAACCATCTGCTGAGACGATTACAGGACAAAGCAGAAAAACCTCCCAACATCCGACGCTAAATGTTCCTTCCCAGCGGCCGGGGTGGAGTCCTGTCAGCTGTTGTCGAGCGTGCAGAGTCATGTTTGTTTATAAACCATCAGCCGAGGCGGGAGGCATTTGGCCCGAGGTGCCCCATCCTGTCCGAACCTCTTCTTTCCAGTTCTGTCCTGTCCTCTCAGCAGCTGGTTGCGTGTTGAGAGATCTGTGTTTTCTGAGCAGATATTCACTGAATGTATCCTCCTCTCAGTCCAGGAGTCGGGATGAGTCGGGATGAGCCGGCACGGCCAGCCGAGTTTAGACAGGTGCTGCTGGCGCTTCTTTATCCTCACTGCTCTCTGTGTGTGTGTGTGTGTGTGTGTCTCAGTCTAACCTGTTTGTGTGTGTTTGCATTAGCCAGCACACCTTCCCAACCTATTAACACACACACACACACGCACATTGTTGTGAACGGAAGTGCTCGTGTCAGGTCTTCAGTCTAAATAAGGCAGACGAGACTATAATATTTTGGTCGCTTGCTGTGCTCGCTGTACTCTGTGGACTTTAAACATTTCCTATGCAGTTGTTTTTTATTTTTCTCTTTTTGTTTTTTATTTTTTAAATTTTTTTTTTGTTTACGCTCAAATAAAGTTGTATTTCTTGACTTCAAAAATCCTGTGACTCTGCTCTTTTTTGTGTGTGAAAACACTCCAATCTGTGTTGACCTCACTATCTGTGTTTGAAGAGAATTAGGTGTTTTATTGCTGCGTTTACTCAGCTACACCCGACTTCTGTAAAAATACACACATTCTGTAAATAGTCCACATTTTCTCAGGCTCCTGGTTACTTTCCCATCACCGATTTGTCTTAAGGTGCCTATTGCCTCCTCTCCCCCTCCTCTATTTAAGTGCACAGAATCAGCAGGGTGAAACCTGCTCGAGGCAGAAAGGCACACACCCAGTAAAGATTCAGAACTGGTTTGGACAGTCCCAGTTTTCACTGGTGGGTGGAAGAGCGCACCCCCACCCTGATTTTAAGTGAGAATGCTTCTGTTTTGCCACCATTACCAGCCAAGTCACAACACATTACATACACAACACCTTCTCAACTTAAAAGTAGAAAATATGGATGTGCTTTGACACAGTTTAAAAAAAAAAAAAAAAGATCCAAAATACAGACTGTGTAATTTATAGTATATGTAGTCAAAAAATCATCATGGGCTGCTGTCTCCCTCTAGTGGCGGTGGCAGGAAGTGAGTCATTTAGTTTTCCCTCTGCTGCCGTGTAAGAGGTCAAGGGTCAGTTTCAACTCTGAGGCTGTTTAGATTCACCCTCCACAGCAACCAAAATATGATACTATGCTGAATAAAGTTTTAATAGGTCTTAATATCTTTGCTGGTTTTCTTTGTTCTGCCAGTCAATTATACACTTTTTGCAGTTGGAAAAATCAGCTATTTACGTGGGTCCCCACCCTTTTTATTTTAAGGTGAAAAAATAAAATCAAACCATTTAAACGGCTGTTTGGTCAAGTTAAAAAAGGAAATGTAATTCCTGCAGCTGTGTATGCAGTCTGTGAAGTTCTGCTGCTAAATGAATTTCAGTTTAGTGCTGGATTCGTACATGGAAAGAAAAGGTTGGTAAACTACACAAAATCGCATAAAAGATTTATTTTATAGGCTCCACATTTTTGATTAAAAACATACTGTGATCATTTTATAAAACTAGCTATGAATTATTTCCTCTGTTGGTCTTTTCCAAGCACACGCTCTCAGGATCAGTTTAGCTTCACCAATCAGCCTGATTTGTTGGTGTTTAGACTGGGGAAGAAAGCCAGAGGAACCTAATGTAAGTACAGGTAGAAGCAGTAAATTAGAAAAGCTCCAGCTGTGATTTAAAACTGGAACAGCTGACCACCAAGCCTGGAAGAGACCTTATTAATAAAAAAATCTTCATTTGTTAATCACTACAAGTGGGTGCGGGCTGCCATCTCAGTATGTAAATGTATAAAGGAAAAATAATCCGATTTTTGACTCCGAGTTTGTCAGAATCAGTCGGCTGTAGTTCCACTTCTTCACAACCTGATGTCAGCAGTGATGCATTTTGCATTCGGCCTCAGAGCAACGCCACAGCGTGACTGTTACAGCAGGTTTCTGGTAAAATATGCAGCATTTCTGTAGTATAGCTATTATTATTGTTGTTATTAGATCAAACAGTGGTGGTCCAGACTTGTCTAAAGTGTAAGTGCTATACTTTTGTTGTGAAGGGTTCATTGCTCTTTAGTCAGAGGCGAGCAGCGGTGAATGGCGTGATGTGGATTCATTAACAGAAGTGACGGCGTTGACAAAGATGAGTTGTCAACTGCAGGTTCGCGGCACTACAAAGACAGGGAGCCTGATCAAACACAACAGCAGGCTGGTGGGAACTCAAACGTCTCCCTCGCACACAGTTGGGAAAGCAGGAGCAGAGGAGCACCTGGATGTGCGAGCCCCTAGCAGATGGCTGGGAGGTCCTTGGCTGGTGTGTGTTTTGGTATGGATCTCTGCGTGAGCTTCATGTGTATGAGTGGCTGTAGGTGGCTCTCAGAGGAGCCAATTAGCTGTAACAGGCTGAGAAGGCGCCCCGGAGCACTAAGATCCACACTGCTTTTCTTTGTTCTGCCAGAATCAGTCGGGAGCATCAGTCACCTCGAGCCACCAAAGAGCTGGATTATCATTTTGTAGTTTTGCTTCACCTGTTTATTCTTCTGCGAAGGGACACTTGCTAAAAAACAACACAAGTAAAAAGTTCAGTCATAAACTGATTATATTAAAGGGATGAGTCCACATTTAAAAGATTTAAAATAGCCATAAGTCTATTACTAGATGATAAGGAGTGTAAACTGTTGTGAAAGACCAGAACGAGCAGAGAGATCCACCAATTTTAAAAATACATTGCTATTTTAAGGCACTAAAAATGTCAGGGATAGTGAGGATGGGATCTCTATAAACAAAGTGAGGCTACTTGAACTTTGTAAGTGTATAAAAATAACTGCTTATGCGCTCATTTCCACCTGGCTGCTGCCATCTTCTTATAAGAGCGCACAGATCAACTTCTGATACAAACGGTTGTTGGGAGATGGACAAGGAGGAGACTTTGGTCTCTGCTTCTAGAGCCGGATCAGTTCTTAAACAGGTTTATTCAAAAGTTAAAAGCCGAGGCCATGAACTCACCTCAGTTTGCATATATTAAAAATAGTTTGTGGTGCATTTGATAGTAGATTTATGTGATTTATTCAGACTTAGAACAAGACGGCAGCACCTGGAAGAAGGTGCATTTACAAACAGCCCTTTTTATACACTTTTTGTACACTTAGAAAATTTTAAATGACCTTTCCTTTGTCTGTATTGAACCAACCCACATTCTCACTTCTAAAAATCTTTCCATAAGTTTAAAAAAGCATTTTATTTCAACATAGTGTCAACATTAATTACTGTTTTGCTGCAAACACAGATCGTATTTCAACCCAGTCACATCTCTAACGAAAGTCAGCACTCATTACGTCTAATAATATACTGGGCTTGTTTTAACTTTTCCTTTAACCAATAAACCATGTAAGAGTGTTTATTTAAAACTCTTTTCAAAGTCCTCAGTGAAATAAAGTTAATATTCAAAAGTTTAGTTTCAGATAAACATTGAAAAGACAGATGAATCATGTATGTTGATAAGATGCACTGTTAGTGTTTTAAAACCTAAACCAGTGTCATTTAATGCCAGATTTAATTACACAGCCACTTTTTCAGGATCCCTCTGATGGCGGCTCTTCTTCAGAGCTTCATCTGGATCTTTAAAGTGTGTGGAGGAATCTGACAGTGGCCGCTGACAAAAGCTCACTAATTAGCAGGTATGACAGAAGGGCAGCATAATAGCAATTCATTAAGACTGAAAAATCAGGTTTTGTTGCTTTTTCTCAGAGTTAACCACATGTGTAAAGTTAAACAAGCTTAACCCTCCTCTGAAGCTCCAGAAAATTGAAAAAAACCTGTTGAATTCAGAGAAGAAAACTTTTTGTTTTTATATAAAGGGGGAAAAAAAAGAAAGAAAATAAAGCTGCAGTAGGTGCTGGCTGCAGATATTAATCCAAAATAATCGATAAACTTAGTAGCATCTCTGCTGGGATTAAATTGATGCAACATTTCAAAATGAAACAATTCTGCTATTTTTGTTTATTCATTTGACTTTTATAGGCAACATCTGTAAATAAAATGTTTGTTTTTTTTAACAAAGCACGAGGAAATGATTAAAGACCTGTTATTTAATAGTTTCAAATAAGTAATTAACTCAAAATATAAAGATGAAAAATCCTGTTTGTTTAGTTAAAAGTCTGTTGCATTAATTTGATGGATTTTCAGCTGAGTTCGCCCGGGGACTCGTTATCTGCACACGTGAATGAAGTCGAGGCGCAAACGCTGCTACTTCTCCATCCCTCTGCCTCGCAGACCAAGACGTGGGTGGATTTGACCGACTCCACTCGCACAGATCAGAGCTGGCAGCTGACGTAGTCCTGACTCGACGTCGAGGTGACGGAGGTTATGACGTTGTGGAGGGAGCGTGACCCCCTCCTCCAGCTTCAGCCCGGCTCCGGAGACGCCTTCGTATCCAGTGATGGGAGATTCAGGATCTCGGAGAGGAGAGAGAGAGAGAGAGACAATCATTGATGTTTTCTTGCAATTCACACTTTTTGAACACTTTTCACACACGTCGACTCACCTTCTCTGCATGTGCACGCTCTCTTCATCATGAGACGAGCAGAAAACACTTCAGCTCTTTCAACAACGGGGCTTTTCACACAGAAAGATGTACTAAACAAGGACGTAGAAAGCAACTTCTTTTCCTTTTAGGAACTGGATTTGAGAAAACAAAACCACTTTAGTCATGTTCCTCCCCTGTAGCATGTTTAGTGGCCTGCGATATGCGCGGCGCCTTTTTCATGCCTGCTGTCACACCACAAATGGAGCTGAGGACAGAAACATGCAGACAGATTTAGCTCAGCAGGGAGCTAAAAGTAAGATGTTGAAACCCTCCTTATGTCTTGCAGCGACCGTTGTTTGTCTCTGTCACTGTTGCCGGGCCAGTTCGTTGCAGTCCAAAAAGACGACCTCATCTGCTCTGCGTGTAACCGGCTCGTCTCGTGCACGTCACGCTATATATGCGTTTTCTGTTTACCTCTAATTTTGCCAACGTAGAAATGCTTGAGATGAGAATAAAACCTCCTTTGTGAGGAGGGTTCAAAGCAAGAGTGTTTTCTGTCAGACTTTCAGAGACACAGTTACACACTTTGGGCACCGCGCGTCCAGCATGTTCTTAAATAAGCGTGCACGATGATACTCTGTGAGGGCTGATGGCACTTTTCAGGCGAGGCAGATCGAGTTGACATGTTGAGTCATATGGTTCATTTTCCTCCAGCAGACAGGAGGCAATGATGACGATAACTTTTTTTTTTTCCAACATCTCTCCCGTCTTCCTCAGATGGGACGGATGAGCGTGGATGACAGTATGTTGACATAGCAGCCGTGGGACACTTACAGCCATCCTATTATACGATGTCCTCTGATTAATTTCTTCCACAGCTCAACTGAATCATGACATCTTCATCTTCCTCCTCCTGTGTCAGGGAGTCATGGCAACCCCACTACAGCAGCCTCCTCAGGCAGAAAGGGATTGGATGTGAATATTGTGAGGGGAACATACACCAGTGTTGGAAACGGCGCGGCCTTGTAACCTCCGGTTTTGTTTTGGTGGGCAAATACTCTGCCCAATATCATGCATCAGAGACGTTTATCAGGCAACGGGCCCTAGTGTGTGCACGTACGCACACATCTGAGTGAGCCATCATAGCAGACAGTAGGCTGATAACCATTCAAAGCGACAGATGTTAGACAGAACCATGTGAGAGCTCATCGACCTCTGCTCCGTTCGGGGCGCTGCGTTCCCAGCACAAATTACCCATCCGGCCATCCCGAAGCTCCTCTAAAATAAGACTGACTGGGAATCTTGGATTTGTCAGCACAGATATAGCCCGCTGCTGTCTAGACGTCTGATGTCTTCCAGCACGAATCCGGGAAAAATAAGAACAAAAAACAGGGAAAAAAAAAATATGATTTAGGTTTAATAAATGACAGACGTGTTGAGTGTGCGTGAGAATCTCGCTGCCTGGATAAACGTTATCAAGTTTCTTAAAGCCAAGTCAAAAACTCATCACGTCCAAATGACCACAAGGACTGTTAGTCTTTAACAATCCTCGCTCTCAATCATCTGTTCATGTAACAAGAAGAAAGTGGTTTTGTTTAACAATACAATGTCACGATGAAGTTCATCCTGAGGGCCTTTAAAATAAAAAAAAAGACATTGCTTTATTTTTCTTGGTCGTTGTTTTTTATTGTTATTGATGGAGAAGTTACGGATAAAATCGTAATCTTTTATGAGGTAAATTCAGATTATTATTCTCTTGGGAGTGTTAACCACATTTTACTTTACATTTTGCCACAAAAGTAACTCTGCAAACTTATCAAACCAAAACGTTAGACAGTTAATGTTAATTAAAAGTGCACGGACGCATTGTTTCTATTAGAACTACGTTCTTATCTTAACTTCTATGTTTCTGCTCTTTATTCATGGCTACAATAATTATAATATATAATGTATTTATATGATATTTCACGTCTCTTAGATTTTATTGCCTTATTGGCAACATTAGCGAGCTGACTTGGTGAGCTTTTTATTTTTTGCTTTGCTTGTTGAGGCGACTCGGATGAGAAGCGGAGCTCATGCTCATGTTTGAACATTTCATGCAGTCTTACAGGTGTTGTTTTCCAGGCAGCAGAATTTTATGAATAATTTGCCAAGTGACAGCAATTTCAGATCGCTACACGTTTGAACTCTCAGCATGATAAGACAAAAAGATGGAAAAACAGACACAGCGTCTTGCTGAAAAATACTCTTAGTTTCAGTATAAATATTCATCTATCAATTTGTGTTCTCGAAAAGTTTCCCCAAGGGTCTTATTTAATTTTACTGTCTGTTTTTTTTTATCATTCACCCAGCCGGTTTTGTAGCTTCTCTTCATGCATGAATAGTTTTCCCACCATCCCCATGAAAATGCGGTTGCTTAAATCAGCAAGTCTGCTCATCTCCTTCGGTCTACGTTGTGTTAGAAAAGGCTACCTAGAGGGAGATGGACCTGCCTTCACTTATTAAAAGTTGCTTTCCAGCGTTGCCAAGGTGCTGAAAGGTCAGCGGATTGATTGACCTCGTAATATTGACCAACACTTCCCCAAAGCATTTCCTAATTCTAGCCTTAAAGGTCCCTTTGGAGGGCTCTGAGAAGCTAATAAATGTTCCAAAACTGGGTCTTATTAAGATAATCATTGCAAAGGTTGTTACAAGTACCATATTTTTTTATCATATGTAATTCAATGAGTCTTCTGCTTTAAAAAAAAAAAAAAATCTTCCTCTATGATGACATCAGAACCCCAGGGGCTGAATTCATCAAAGATCTTTTCATCTCTGCTCACAAACACTTGGTTTTTCTTTTTTTTAAATTATTTTTTTTATTCTGTGTTCTGAGTCGCTTTAAAGGAATACACTGGGTATTTGGAAAACTGACTCAGAAATCTACTTATATAAAGCCCAAGTTTTAACACACGGCGTGAGTCACTCGGTAACTGCCTGTATTTAAGGAAAACCCCTTAAAAATGAACACATCATCTTTTGAGAGGAGCTCACGTCTTAAGAATCAAGCTTTGTTTGGTGCAGTGACTCCCAAGAGTGCTCTGGTCAATTTTGCTTTCTTTCTTTTTAAAAAAAATCAATTTCTACTTACTGGCTGTTCTTTTTACTCTATTGGCACCTAAATATTTAACTTTCTACCCCTGACTTTCACACATACACTGCTGGGATGGGCTCCAGCAGACCCTTGGGAGCCTGGATAGTAAGGTGGATGGATGGATGGACGGATGGACGGATGGATGGATGGATGGATGGATGGATGGATCTTTTTCCATTCTGTTTTTGATTTAGGTTTCCTTGAATGTGTAGCCATTCATTGTAACACTTTAATTACAGTCATGACTTTGCAAAACATGCAGAACATGAGCCTGACTTGTCTTACTGAAAATAAGCAAAACACTCCCTGAAAGAAATATTGAAAATATTATAAATAAATGATGCATCAAAATAGCTATCTGTCTCAAATCATTCATGTCAGTGTTGCGTTTCAGTTTCTTTATATTTGGGCATTTTCTGTTTTCTTTCATTTTTTTTTTTTATTTTTTATTAAAACAGCTCAAAAAGAACTCATCCCAGAGCAGTAACTGTTTGCTCTGACCAGCTGTGTTAATGATCTACAGGGCACATGTGGGTAAAGTAAACAAACAGCTAAATGATATATGCTAAACATTTAAAAGTCATCTGACTGAGAGATAAAACTGGGGCAGCTTCATTGCTTGATCCGGGATAATGATTCTGTCAATATCAATAGAACACAGCAAACAGGGCGCTATTGGCCTAACATCCTCCTGATCGATTTCATGGCCACCAGTTAGTCATTTCAATAAAAGATGTGTGAGAGTAGCTTTCAGTGGTTTGTTATGAACAAAACGGAGCCGTTTTAACAGATCCATTAACAATTTACGAGTTTAAAATGTTTTTCAAGACACACACATTTGACTTCCAACGGTCAGACGGAGAAGTTATACATGACTGATAATATTGTTCCTTTGCTCCTCAGTATATAAATGAGCCCACTATTTGCTACCTTAATTTTAAATTTTGACTTGCGTCTCAAAGCTTCATCCTCTGCTTTCAAGTGGCTTTAAAAAAAAAATCAGGCAAGAACCGGTGATTTGTCGGGTAATTTTAACCTCCATCCTGCTCTCTTGTTGAAGAATAAAGCCAATAAACGCCTGGGCACTGGTCCGATACTGAAATAAGACTTTCAGAGATTTTCCCAAAGATGCGTAAAGTCAACATCTGTCAGCTGAGGCCACAATATCTGTGAAGCCCCCTGGCTTATCAAATATTGAAGAGCTGTGCATTAAAAATGCAGGAGGTTAACAATAGGGTGTTATTTCTCTGATCCTTCTCCTACTGATCATCCCTAAAGCAGCCGGTCACAGAACAAGAGCCTCCGCAGATGTCCACCAACATCGGAGTTGTTTCCAGTCATGTTTCCCTTATCCCGCTCCTCCTCATAACTGAATTTACAACATAAAGAGAAAACAACAGCTTGCATAGAAAATGTCTTAAAAATATAATAAAATGCTAGATTCAGTTAGTGTTGGAGGCAGTTGTACGTGTTTGAAACTTCCTCCACTTCTGCTGCATCCTCCAAACATCTGACACCGTGACCATTTCTCTTTGATTACCCGTTCAAGCAGCGGCTGTAATTATACACCGCTGGCTTCATGCATATTCACACATTACACCTCATTGCATTTACCCACAAGCTGCAGTTTCCCTCTATTGAATGTGCTCGCTGTTTAACACAGTTAAATGCTGGACTCTCTGACTGTTCAGAGTTGAGGAGGATGACGGAGAAGCATTTGAAATGCAAATGTGGTCTACTTTCACTCCCATCCTCTCATGTCCCCACCTGTCTTCTTCACTCAAGAGTCAAATTTTTTTGCTCTTTTATTCCTCTTTCTCTGTCTCTCTTTTTTTTCCCTGTAACAAAAGTTGTGAATAAAACCCTCTAATGAAGACCTGTGAGATTTCGTATTTGCACGTCAGCATCGAGGTCCACAGTTAGAAATAAATAAATGAACAGATAAAGGGAGAGACGAGAGCGTCATCAGTAAGATGATTAATCAGGTTCAATCAAGCCTGTTTTATGATACGGATGATAAACAACTATAGCAGACTGGCAACCTTCCACGACACACGGCTCCTTCATCATACACATCACTTTTCAGTTTTTTTTACAGCTGGCTGTCATGATTTGTCTCCACGCTGCTGTATTTTGACATGTGTTGAAACCCGGGACAAACAAGACAGGGACTGAGAGATTAGAAGCTCGACGAGGACAAGTGATGGGACGCTTCTGGCTAAACTGTTGTACATTTTTAAAGAGCCTGTTATGAATGGTTGTGTGCATCATTTTTGAACACACGCTAACTCTTTCTGTAGCTCCTAGAGAGGAAACCCACGCTGACACTGGTGATCAGTGATGCTGGGGGAACATTAACAGCATGGAAATGCTCCTGGGAGATGTTAAAAAATTTAAAATGTTGACTTTAAGCTATTCTTAATGAAAAACACAGATTGGGCTTGTGTTTAGATGTGTCTTATAGCCAAAGCAGTGGTTTGTTTCTTCTTACTTAAGCACTTTAAAAGAACCACAAACAACCTATTGGTGGTTTAAAAGTTGTTTGTTACTGTAACTATTCACTCAGTTCATATTTTTATTTATAATACACACCTATGATAATTCCCACCTGGTATTCAGCTATGTTTAGTGTATATTTGTCAGAGTTAGGGGGCTAAATCCAGCTGGCTAAAGTGATCCTGGAAATTCAGAAAATTGCAGTTCCTCAAATGACCACTGGGGGCTCCACCCAAAAGCCAGTGGATGGCCTGTAGCTTGTTGGAAGCTCGCTCTGTGTAGCCTGGTGGTGCTTGATCAGAACTTGGTCAATACTTGTTTTAAATTTAAAAAAAAAAAAAATCCAGTTCAAAAATACTTTATTAATTCCTGCGGGGAAATGAACTAAAGCCGGAGAATGTTGGCTCTGCCTGGGTTTGAGCTCCAGAAGAGCTTATCTTGGATGTCGTTTCAGTAACGGCATCTGAAATCTGGACGGTTTGACAGATTTGATCAGAATTAATATAACTCAGTGTTTCTTTGCACGATAGGTTAGCAGGAGCTCAGCCAAGTTAACATACCTAACTTCTGGTAACTGAGTTACGGCAGGTGTGTTCCAGGTGACCTCCAGGCTGTTAGCCAGAGTTGGCTAGAGATGTGTTCTGCATATATGTTGGGATCCACCGGCTAAGAAAAAGGCTTCAAAAAACAACTACAGACAACAGAGCTCTCCCCAGATCTCTTCATGCAGCTGGTATAAGGGTAAAGTTGGTTGTTCAACTGCAGCCTACGCTGTCAGGTGACTGAGCGAGCTACACGTTCCCTGGCTCTCCGGTTAGTCGTACAACAGGAGCAACAAGATGTCACGGCTGATGCAAGAGTTAGAA
>JAOWBL010000003.1:6365258-6383840 GCA_028564865.1 Zenarchopterus dispar
TTTCCTTGTAACACTGTTTTATCTTTACCCTACAGTGTGAAGCGCCTCGAGGCGACTTTCGTTGTGAATTGGCGCTACATAAATAAAACTGAACTGAAAAATTGAGTTGAATATTGATTATAAGTTAAAAGTTGAACCTAATAAAATGGCCAGAGAATAAGTGGCTCGCAGCAAAACCCGTGTAACTGAGCTTCCTCGTCGAGCAAAGACAAATATAACTTAAGAGAAAGATCCCACACTGTCAGCATGTTTGGTGTCTTGCCTGAGGTTCGTTGAGGATTCGGAGGGCCTGAGGCTGAGTCTGCGGGGTGTGCAGGGTGTAGCAGCAGGGGTAGCCAGCAGGGTGCTGGTCATCACACAGGAGGCCGACGCCGGGGCCAGGTTCAGACTGGAAGAAATGAGAACAGGAGGACGTTTTAAAACATCTGAAGGATTTCAGCATCTTTTAAATTCAATTAAATCCAATAAAACGAAATGAAACTGCAACAGACAAACACAGATGATATTTGGAGCACCTGCGTGTGGGGTTTAGAAACTTAAAACTCTAAAACCAAAACAGACTTTGTGTTGTCACCTGGATATGTTTCCTCTTGAATTTGTTCTGTTAAGATTCAAAAAGTCATCGACTGACACCAAGTTCCCCGTTGGTGCCATTATATGAATCTAAAAATGTGTCGGTTTGTCCTTAACTTTTATAAAATGCATAACCTATCATCTTTTAAATCATTCATGATTTATGCCAGGAAGTCAAAAACTGGCTCATTATTAATACTGTAATGAGACCGACGCTGCTTTTTGCAGTAAAGACTTTTTTTTTGCAACAGTTGAATAAAATGAACCCTGCCTGATGAGAGACAGTTTAACTGCACATCGTCCACCGCCTCTTACCTCGGGGTGACCCGAGTCAGCTCGTCTGTTGGGTGGAGGATCCGGCAGGTGGTAAAGGTGTAGGTGGAGCTGGTGTGGGCCATGCATTTCCCTGGGTAGTATGCAGCTGAAAGTCACGCAAACACACATGAATGAATCTTCTGGAGCTTCATGACGCAGTTCACGAGTTTAAAACCGTTTCAGTGAGAAACGAATGAGAAAATGAATGAAGTCACATCAGCTGTTCATGAAAACATTTTCAACTTACATTTACACAACATGGGTTTAAACTACTCTCACCTCACTAGGAGTAAAGAAACACTCTTTTCTCATAAACGTAAATGTGATTGGACTGCATTTTCCCACCTTTGTGATGCTTCACTTTGTGACTCTTCCTGCCTTTTAGTTTTGTGCACATTAAGAGAACTGCAGCGCAGTCCAGTGAACATGCTGAATTTTCCACTTTCCACCTGTCAACAACGGTAGATTTTGAGTCACCGTGAGGCGAACACCAGTTCACTCCTCTCTTACTGCAGGTGTATCAGAAGTTTACTGTTTTGATAAAAAATATCAAAACTGTAAACTTTAGTTTTGATCCTGCTGTTTCGGTGGCATCTTTTTACCTTTTTCATCCCGTCACTCCTTCACGGGTTCTGCTAGGTTCTATCTGAGCAAAGGCAGTTGATTGATTTGATTTCACTGATTTGCAGAGGATTTTAAAGATGTTGAAGGTTTTTTTTCTTGATTCACAGGAATAGCTTGCAGCTTGTTGTGAACTATCTGTATTTTCTCTTAGGAAACTTTTGGTTTATGGTTTTTTTAATGTCTTCCGTCTGGACCGAGTTCTCAACTTTGTCGGACATGGTGAAGTGGTTTTTCTTTTCCGCTAAAAGGATTCTGGCAACATCCATCTCTGCTGTCTTCCATGGAAATCTGGGCCACTTTATGGAGCTGAGCGGATTGATTTGTTTTGTGTGTGCGGCCTGATGACGGCCCGTTTCGTTTGTAATTCATCTCTACTCCTTTGACTGCATCTTCTGGTTGGACAGCAGCCACTTTCAAACACAAAAAAAGCACATTTTGAACAAATGCCAGCAGTTTTACTTGGTCTCTCGACAAAATGATGAAGTATTATCATACTCCTGAAAAGAGCTTGAACTCTCAGATTCTTCTGTTAGTTTGGAAAACTTTGCAATTCCAGCTGAGAGTCTACATTTTACAGCCATATTCATTCAATTTAAAAGTAACTGTACATGTCCTCACCCAGTGCATCAGTGTTGCTAAGATGTGGTGACGGGGATGGAGACGGTGGAGAGGGTGGAGCTAGACTTGGTGGCGGCTGCCCGAGGTTGGCGTCACCCGTGCTGGAGGCGGGGGGCACGGCTGGTGAGGCGGAAGCTGAGGAGGTGGGCAGGTTCTGGAAGTATTGCTCTCCTGGTTCGTCCTCCTCGAAACCGCCCCACGGGTACACCTGGACCACACCAGAGAAGAGCGCCACTCAAAGTCAGCATTTTTAAACAGTTATGAGGAGCAGGTTATTTAGCACACATATTACTTCTAAATATTTTTTAAAAAGTTGCGTAATCTCAAAATGCTGAGTGTGTGTGTGTGTTGTGACTAAATTTTCCCATATTCCTACTGGAGGACTGACACCAGTCTTCTCTTAACTACCCAACAACAGAGTTGATCGCCTCCCACAGAGAACTACACACTGTTGCAGTAATATGTTCAGCCAGCACAGCTGAAGTGACGCAGGGATTTACACGATCGCCAGTGTTCGTCTGGCCCACAGACCTGCTCCAGCTCTAGCTCCAGGGGCCTGTAGCCCTTTGGCACCACTCCCGGCCTGGCGTCCAGGATCACGCCGAGGTGAGGCTGCGCCAGCTGCTGCCAGTGGTGCAGTGTGGCTGAGCCTGGTGGACAAAGACCAAAATAACTGCAGTGCCTTCAAAACACACAGATACACACATGAAACTGCAGGTATATTTAGTTCTTACTTGTCTAAATTGATTTGGCACTTCTTAATGCTTGCTAGCACAGAAGAGTCACGTGTTTATTAACTGAACAGGTTTAAACATCTTTAAACATTAAAGTTGAAAAATCATCCCATTTATATCACGGAAGATATTCAACTGACTTTACCACCGCAGATGATGGGACCACCGAAAACATCCAGCAAATGAATGTTTTTAATGACAATAACATACATTCGATGTCTGTATTGATGAAAACAAAGACACAAACGTGAAGATGAAGAGGACAGCGTCAGTTTCAGCAAGTGTGATGCGACACAGAAATGAACACAGACACTGAGCAGTGATAGAGGACAAAAATGAAATTAAAAGAAAGAATGAAGTAGGATGAAGAAATTATTTTTATTAGTCAGCCATGTTATTAAGAGAAAACAAACAGAAACAGAAAAAAGTGACAGAAAACATTGAAAAGTAAAAAATCAGTAATAAGAAAGGAACTACTGAATATTAATAACAACATATGAAGAGAAATGTATCTAAAAATACATTCACACAATGTATGCACTAAGAAACGACAAGAAGGCAACAAAACAAAAGTATATTAAAGGGCTGCTCCTGTGTTTTGAATGTATGAAATATGAGACACAACCAGCAGAGGGCAGCATTGGACTAAAGTTGCTTCTGCTGAAGTCAACTCATTACTGAGTCACAAGAATAAGATACTGCCACCACTTTTTTGAGTTTTCAAACTAAAAGCATCAGAAGGGTAAAGACACATACTTTGTAATTAAGATAATATATGCAGATTCCTCTCTAGTTAGTTTCTCTACAGGTCAAAATTAGTTTATGAACAGAAAATGATCTGGATCAGCTCTTGTCAGCTCCTCCCTCTGTTTAATTATGTGTGTGTGAGCATGTGTGTGTGTCTGTGTGTGTCTACAACCACTCTCTGGGCTGTGTGTCTTTGTAATAGCTGCCTGACTTGTGATGATGCATAAGAGACCAGAAAGACTTGAAGAGCATCAGGGACAGAGGTCTCTCCTGTCTTTCTCTTGCACTCCTCTTCCTGGTGCCAGCTCTGTCCCTGGCCCACCTCCTTCCTCTCTCCCTCTCTATCCCAGCTCCCGTCCTCCTGGCCCACACCCACTCCCTCTCTCGTCCCCCCTGTCTGCCCTCTCGCCTCCTCTCCCCGTCGGTCCCCCATCCCCACTTGGTCACTTTCTTTGTCCCAGCCCCTCGGTGCCGCTCGCCTTCCCAGCTTCTCCCCGTCTTGCAGCTGGTCCCACGCTCCTGTTCTCCCTCACCTTCAAGTGGCTTGACGATCTGGAGTTTATCGGGAAGGTAGGGCCCACGCGAGGCCCACAGGTGGAGGTTCCCGAGGGACATGATGCTGTCGGACGGGGTCAAGATACTCTCCTGGCCGAGGGCATCATCCAGCCCAGGGTGTCCTCCCCGCCGCCGCTCCCTCTCCTCTTCAAAATAACGCCTTTCGCTGAGGTTGTTTTGCCGACGCAGAGACAGGCGTCGCAGCGCCAGCCGCAGGTCCTCAGCCCCACTTGCCTTCTTTTGATATTCGGCGCTGTAGACAGAGATGAAGAGATGGAAAGAATCATGAGAACAGCTGCTGTGCCCAAACTTCCTCTCTTCTGCATTTCAGTCTGCATCTCCTCACCTGCCCTGATTGGATGCTGTCTCCATAAGAATGCTCTGTGCCCGGTTGTCAAGGGTAACATTATCCCCACTGATGCTGATTCCATACATAGTGGAATGGGGCGTGGAGAGGCCGCTGGACTGCGGTGACGTCCGAGCCGATAGGGACTGGTTGGAGCCCGGGATGTTGGCGCTGGTTGGAGTCAGTGAGCGCTGCCGGACCGTCTGGTTAACGTTCTTCACTGTTTCAAACACGCGCTTCTGATGGATCCTGCAAACAGAACACTCTTAGTCTTTGCAACACCCACTTTAATACACACGGTGTAACCTTAGAGGATCACATGCAGCACTGAAATCACACATACTTCTGTTCTTCACACTCGGGGTCGTCCAAACTCAACTCCTTCCTCATCGTTCCCTCGATCTCAGCTGCCAGAGAGTCCTGCAAGACCAAAACTCTTTAAAGAAGGCAGGATAATAATGCACACATACCCTGGCATGCATAAATCCCCTCCCTCACCATCGGGTACAGTCCCAGGGGGTGATAGCGTCGGGGGGTTCCTGCAGAGTAGTTTCTGTTCCTCAGGTTCTTCAGCTCCTCCTGAGCTTCATGCAGCATCTCAATACACTCCGAGTACTTCTCCTCCAACTCCTGTAGCTGTTGTATTTCAAATATTAGTGACACGTTATAAATGGTGTTCAGTGGGCCTAAACAACAATGAGGGAAGGAGCTTGATAAACGTGGAAAGTTACCTCTGCTGTAAGCTGCCTTTGGGCATCTTTAGCTGCCATCAGATGTTGCGAGAGTTCCTCATTTTCTACCGCGTACTGGACACAATATTTACAGATATGGTTATGCAAGTTAGCAACAGCAGAATATCAAATTTAAGCAGATAATATCTCAGGCTGGGAGGTGTTTGCATGCGTGTGCCCACCGATTTGGCCTTCTTCTGCAGATCTACTATCTGAGAGAGGAGGTGTGTGATCTCCTCTTGCTGCCGGGAGGCATCCTCAGTCTTGCGAGCCAGCTCCTCCGCTATGGCAGAGATCTGGAGACTTGACAACCCTGAACGAGTGGGTGAAGAGAACGTTAAGGTTTGAGAGAAAAGAGGAAGATATAAGAGGTTACAGTGGCCTGGACGTGCGAAACGCAAAACCAAAACCTGCTCTGAGCTTCTTCACACACTGCTTCTCTGCATTTTGAATTAGTTTTGATGTAACGTTGATGTCAACAAACTATTGTAGTGATGATTTGGTACAAAAGTGGGATCCATGAAAAGTTGAACTCTGATCTCCACTCCGTCAAAAGCTGTCATTCATCAGCAGCTGAAATAACCTTGTGAACAATAGATTATGTTGGTAAACCTTTGTCAAGCACTACAATTTGAAGGTGTATTCATAAATGCTATTTAAAACTTTACTCTGCAAAAAATAAGAATTATATTAAAGTTATCCAGATGTTATGTGAATGTCTTTGGGCCCAGAGGAATCTGAAATGGACCATCACAAAGTGTTGGTCACAATATTTAGTCTGGAGAGTTCTAATCTAAAAACAGAAAAAAAACAAATGCTCAGTTTGAAACTAGAGCATTTGATGTCTGACGTTAATGGGCAAAAAACATAAACATTTGGCAGCCGAACAATCAATTCAGTAATCACCCTTAAAAAGTTTCTTTTCAGCTCTAAAACACAGTCAAGCCCATATTTGTCTGTGTTTTGCAGCTGCTTCTTTCTGTTTCTTTCCTGATCTACCTGCTGACAGACATGTCGAGAGCTTTTCTTTTCTTCGGTGTGTTGTTGTAAAACTAGCTGTCTGCTCCCTTGTTGATTATAAACTACATCTTGTTTGCCAATCTTTGTGCAAATTTGCAGATAAAAAGCACAAATGTAATAAATTACTTTATTGTGACGCACAACAGACCGGCAATGGCGGTATCATGTGAAATACAACGTCCTCAGGACACACCTGCATTAGTGTCTCACAGTAGGACAGTTATTTCTCCGACTTTTGTCTGAGCCGCAGCACAACACCAGGTCCCACGTCTTCCTCCTCATGGGTCCATTTATGGTCATTTTTATCAGGTAAAAGGATACCACCCCATCTGTGCTTCCTGCTCCTCCTTCAACTCATCCGGTGTGAAAACAGCCGAAACATCAGGTATACCGAGGCTTAATACAGTCAACAGCTTTGTACAGTTCAAGCTTTACTCTTGTCCCGTCAGTCTCTCAGGTTCTCTTCTGTTATCACTGTCTTTGTCATAATGTCCAAGAGTCAACCAGGACAACAGTCCAGAACTAGTTTGGGTGACTTTTTCTTCCTTTTTTTTTTTCCCGATAGTTGGGACGGGCAGCCACATGAGCAAGACAACCCTCCTTAAAATCACTTTCTAATCACAAATAGTTGTGATAATAATATTTTAACAGGAAAAAAACTCATCTGCGTCTCCTTAAAGTACTTTGCTGGCTGAAGATAAGGCTAAAAGGCCCTGTGTCGATTATGTGTGCTTCCTGAAATGTTGTTGCAGTTTATGCTGATATTGTGTGTGTTTGACTTGTGGTGTGACACAAACAAGACAAATCTGGTCAAAGTTAAAATTCAGAAAAACTGATGAAAAAAGAGAAAAAAGAGACAAAAAACTCACTGAGCTCTTTCACACAGTCGTTGACCAGCTGCTGCTCTTTTTCTTCATAAGTTTCAGTTTCTGATTTCAGATGGTTAGCCTGTGGAGCGAAGCAGGATTGAGCAAACTATTTCCCACTTTTCAGGCTCACGGTGTGCTGTTATTGCGTGATTATACCTCTGAACGGAGCGACAGGTTCTCCTCTTCCAGCTCTTTGAGTTTCCTCTGCAGCGTGTCGCTCACGAAGCCTCCTGAAGCTGTTTCTGCTTTACACTTCTTACCTCTAACGGGAGAGGAACACAAAACAAGCATGAAACGACTGAGTTATCACCTGTTTTTTTTATATGTTTATACACCTCTAAAAATGTCAAATTCATATTAAAAAGCAACGAGAGGAGGCTGACATGGGGGAGCTGGCGGACTCATCCTCACTCTCCTCGGCTGCGTTGGTGTAAAACTGCAGCAGCTCATCCTTCAGGTTCAGCTCATGGTGAAGCTGGGCCACCTGGAGAAGGAAACTCGCTGTTCAACACTCGTCCACAAAAAAAAAAAAAAAAAGGTGTCAGAATGATAAATCTGGATATGTTTGTGCACAGACCTCCTCGGTGATTTGCCCCACTTGCTCCTCCAGGTAGTCATTTTGTTCAGTCAGAGTTCGGTTCTTCTTGAGAAGTGACTGACCGATCTTTGCAGCCAGCTCCAGATCTCTCTCTTTCTATTGGTCGAAGTCAAGAAAACCAAACTCAAGAAGGTAACTCGGCATACTCGGTGAAATCTACAGAGCTACAGCCTTTCTGGTACAACTTCACTATGTGATTTGATTTAATGAAAAAAGGGGGAAAAAAATCATGAATCATGGTGACAAAAGAGACAAAAATAGACCATCTCACCTCCTCCAACAAACGTGTGACAGCGTCAATGTCATTGTAGGTCTTCGTCATCTGGCCCACTCTGTCCGCACATAGCACTGTGGAAAACAAAAAAGGTAAACCAGTGTGAAACTGAAATCTCTTCTCATCCCTCAAACCTTGTCACACAACTGTGTGCCACAGGCTGCGGTGGCCAGGTCATGTACACCTCCACCATGTACACCTCCATCAGCACTGATGTGATGGCTGCATGTGAACGTGCAGAGCAGGGAAACAGTTGTTTTCCATGGCGCACATCAGCCGGCTCTGTTGCCCTGGGGCGGCGGTCCTTATTGACCTCAGAGCTCTCTAATCAATATCACGCTGCACAAAGTTATTGACTGTATTAAGCCCCTGTAATGCTGTTAGCGCTAAAACAAGCATAAAACGTTTTAATAAAACCTCCTTGAAAGGCCACGCAGGTACAGCGATAAACTGTGAGGAGCGGGAGTGTGTGAGCCAGTATCGATCCAGAGTCATGCGTCACTACACAGCTGATTCAAAGTAACTGACTTTCGAATAAACACTTCTCTCTCAATGTGAACAAAAGCAGTCACTCATGCAAAACATAAAAATCTTTCTAATGTTTGCAGGGCATTACTTAGGAACATGAGATGACAGAAACAAAACATGAACCTTCGCTGATATCTCCATAGAAACTGTTAAAGACGCTTGGAAGCTTGCTTTTATAAAAGTCAACCTGCACTTCAGCTAGAGGACACATAGTACGAGAAAGACTAATAAAAAACAATCAAATGTATACATCACGTTCAGGTTCTTTGAAAAATAAAACCCCTTTTATCGGCTTTTCTCTAATGTGATTTACCTTTGTCTTCTTCCCAGTACCAGTCCTTCAGTTCAAATTCATCAGTCCCCAGTCCCCCTATTCTGCTCTTGTTGTCCATATTTTCCATCAGCTTCACTGTAATCAGAGACAACTACGGGTCCAAATACTGATCCACTCCCTTTCTGTGTCGGTTCTGGTGCTCAGCTGCTGTATGACAGGCTCAGAGACTGAATTACCCTCCACCCACGAGGATGTTTCTGAGAGACTGTGAGAGAGATGGCAGAGCTTGCATCTCTTTCGTAAACGCCCTACATCTTTGGGCAGGAGAAGACGCTAGGTAAAAGGCTTTTATTTAAAAAAAACAATGTTTATACTAATTTAGCCTCAGCAAAAGATTGGTAAACAAACCTCTACTCAGACTGAACTGCTCAGGAGAAAATACTAATCACATGCTGTCGCCTCCTGCTTGCTGAGGATGAGGTGATCACACCAAAGCGAAGCTTCAACGCAGTCGGTTAGAAGTTAGACTAAACTGGAAAATCTGGAATGAACTGGATTAACTGAACCACAACGACTTGGACTAAACTATAATATAAACCAACTGAACTGGATTGCCCTTAACCGGACTGTACCAACCTTGTTTTGCGTATAAAGATGACTTCCGTTGTGAACTGGCCCCATAAAGATAAAGTAAATGAAATCAGAAATCAGTCCGTGAACAGCACTGACCAGAAAACTCCAACTTGTTTACATTCTTAAAGAAACAAAAGAACATGCATCTGGAAAACTACTTGCAAAGAAAGAAAACCACATCTAACTGGTCTAACACGTTGTTAGAAGTTCATTTAAATATTTGATCAGTTTGAAAGGGTTTGCTGTTTTTAAAGCCATTTCAGTGCCTCTGGTTCTTTGTTAAATCCCTTCAGCATCACATCGGAGATGTTTTCCACTAACAAACACTCTGAGGGGTTCCTCTAGCCTCCAGACTCTAACTTTACATGTACCAATCAAACTCCACTGCACAAGTCAAAGGGCCCAAACATTCCCTCACATGTTGTCCATGTCCAGACTGTGTAAGACTGTTTTGGCAGAAAAAGGGGAAATATTAGGTTAGTGGTCACAGTCTTAAGGCCAGTCAGTGTTCATCAGTGGCGATGAACAAAAGATTTCTTAGGCAAAATTACACTTTGATGCTGATGACACTGTGATATACTACTCTGTGCCTAAACTAAATAAAACTTTTAACAAACTACAAGCTGCATTCAATGTTCTTCAGTGAAATGTCAGTGACATAAAACCTGTTTTAAATGCTCACAAAAAAAAAAAGGAAACAGAAAAATATTTATCACTGAATCATCAATCTCATAGTACTTTTTTGGGGTTCTGCTATCAAATCATATCCAGCAAATAGTACCAAATCTTAGGCTTAAATTACTATTTTATTTCAGGATTATTTCTTTCACTCTGAGACAGTTGTAGCAGCCACTTTTATGTCTGTGCTGGATTATGGGGATGTTACTGGCATACACTCATCCTTGCAATGCTCCAAAAAGAAGGTAGACCCTTTGTAGTCCACCACGCAGCCTTGAACTTCATTCCTAAATTGTAATATATATATAACGTATGTTGTCCACATGTAACTCAGTCAGTCACCAGTTTTTGTTTGCAAGGCTATTTCCACATTTAAGGATTCATTTTTATCTCTTGCTATTAGTCCCCAGAGCCTATTGTGGAAAAAGGCCTTTAATTAATTCAATCTGTTCCCTTTGCAGTCAGTCACTTTCAAAACTGCTTGAAATACAAGAATCACATCTTTTGTATGACTTAGAAACTTTTATGACATCTGATGCAGAACATTCATGATAGCCAATTCTCATTTTACATATACGTTTGTGGAAAACTTTCGGTTCAAGATTTTTTTAAAAAACATTAAAAGTCCACTACATGTGTTTCAGCGTGAACTGTTTTCTGTTTTTTAGTATTTGAAATACTCTATCTCCTTTTTCACATTTTTTTCCTCACTTTCTCTCTTTTCCACTTTGCGCAAAACTCCTAAACATAGATCTGCTGTTAGCAGCAGTTGCCATGGCAACCCTCATCCAAAACCAAAACCCTGACACACACAGATGCACACACCAACTTAACTTTGACCGAGCTGCAAACAGAGCCAGTTTAACTTTACGGACTAGAATCAATTGATCTAATTTATTCCTCCACACACAGCAGTTCCCTTTTAATTGAGTGTTTAAACACAAATTATAATTACATAGCTTTACAAAAATGACTTTGGAAAGAAAGTGAAAACTAAATTATTTAAGCCATGTAGTTTGCTGATAATACCAGTATGAAGAAAACAAAATCATTAAATTGATAATATGTCAAAAGTCAAACACACAGCTACAGTCTTTCACAGCTGCAATAGCTCAACAATTAATGGCTTTCTCAAAGTAAAACCTTTTTTTAAAAAAAACAAAAAAACAACTATGTATCTTATTTTCACCAGCGCTTAAAACCATTAAACCTTTCTGAGAATCTGTCAGGAAAAATCTCTGCACGAGGCGGGACCAGATCAAAAACCAGTAATGAATGATTTCTAGGCCTCAGACTTGAACCCGACTGTCACCGCAAGTTCAAGTTCAAGTTCTACGATGAAGAAATATTTTTCTTTACAATCTTATCTGTTATAAAATCATGACTGGGGAATCCTGCAGCCCAAAGTGAAGAGGAACCTCCCTGCTTGTTGGAGCAACAGTCAACATCAGCGATGACACACACGACATAGGAAACAGATTGTTGACCAAAAAAACCAACAAAAAAAAAACCAACAACAACAACAAACAAAACAGAAGCATCACAAAGCAAACCTGTTTCTGTCCCAACGGCTTTGACTTCTGTTAACACCAAATACAAAATTATATGTTTCTGTATATGAAATACTATTTCTATGTTTCAGTGTTTTCTATCTCGCCCTTTCACTTTTCAAATCACAATGTTCTGTTTTAATTTACAAGTTAAATAATATCCTCAACCATTCAGAAGTTGTTTGGGATACTTGACCTGAAGGTTTGTGGTTGATTTCTCAGCTGAGGCCGGTCTGAGTGGACTTTGGATGCTCTCCCTAACTCAACGGTAACAACTTCAGTTAACTGCCTTTCAGAGTGAATTCATTAAATCTTTCTAATGGCACGGTGAAAAGAAGGAAAACTGCCTAAAAACATAGGCACATCTGAGAAAAACCAAACCCTTCAGAGTACCAATACAGTAACATCACAAATGATAACCAGCATGAATGTGAACCTCGTGGAAGGAGCACGCTACTGTCTCAGTTATATGAAGAAAAGGAAAAAAGAGACTGCAGATTTGAAGCATTGTTATTTTAAAGCAAATATCACCGAAGTACTCCAAGCACAATGTCATTCAGCAGCAGTAAAAACGTGTATCCGTGTTTAATGTGAGAAGGCCTCTCAGTCATCAACATTCCTCTCCGTGCGTTTATACCTCTGTGCATTAAACGTATCGGGTGGAGGGTTGATGATATTCAGGAAGAGCAAAATTCACAGTTCATTAAAGAAGATGTGAGCAACAGAAGCACAAATGTTGTCTGTTTTAACGGTGATCATGGGGTAAAAGGGCTCATTCCCACAATACAAAGTATCTTAAAGAGACAATGTCTCAATTTAAGTGGAACTGCTCCAATTTACCACAGGAACAACTGACACATGCTGCGTTTACTGTTTCAAGTTTGATTACATTTCTATGACCATAACTGCATTATTAGCAGAGTTCAAATGTTTGCTGTACATTTTCCAAACCATGCAGTTGTTTTTGTAACTCAACAGGTTTGTAGAGCAATTAGAAAATGTAGCAATGAATTTTAAAATGATAAATAATCCATGGCTACTGCTGAGTACTTGCGTGTACTTGTGCAAACTTGTGATTTTCTGATTTCAGTAGATACCATACCACGGCGCTGGTTCACTACAGAATCATCCTGTGTTTTAGTAAAGCTACAGTAAAGTCTCCAAATTAAGATCCTGTCAGCTCTTCTGCAATCTCCCCCTTTTCCTGTACAACCAAATACCCCCCAACCCCACGCAGCCATTCCCTGTCGATCAGCCGTGCCTCCAGCAGACTTACAGAAGTATTTGAGCGTCTCTTCGATCTGCTCCGTGGTCAGGTCGAGCCTGGTATCCGGGGCGACCAGAGGAGTGTGGAGCCAGTCATCGCTGTCGTAGCCGTAGACGGTGTCGGCCCGGAGCCGGTAAACCGGCAGCTGCTCCTCCAGAAGGCTGATGATCTCAAACTCTGGCAGGTCAGTGCTGTTGCACACATCTGACAGGAGAACAAAAGGGAGCGAGATTAATATTTATTTTTACAGTGACTAAAGGAAAATGACGATACCATATCAGAATAAAAATGACAACAATTTGAGTTTTGACATGTTGATGATTTACACTGAAAGCTCAGTATCTGTTACCATGGCAATCTGATCACAGAGATGCTTGAACATACTTTGAACTTCTTTGAGTTTCTCAATTTCTGCATAAATACTTGCTTCAAATAAATATCGTTTATCTTATTATTTTTTTAAACATCTTACGTCACACATTACTCAGAGTCTGGCTGCAACATATGGTTTGACCTATTTTTGCAGCGATATTTGCAACATAGCAAGGGCAGAAAACAGAAACCACACTCTAACCATCACACTACCGCCCCCCTGCCTCACAGATGCAATAAAGTTTTGAAGCCTGAATGCATGTTTGGCCCTTTCCCCACATTTATAAGTTCTCACTTAAACCAAAAAGTTCTATTTTCGTCTTATGCCTTATGGCTCGTCCATGTGATGTTTAGGAAACTGCAGATGAACAGCAGTCCTGCTTGGCGGTAAATTTCTCCTTGTAGGTCTGACTGTTTTTGTTATTATTTCCTGATATTAACATTGGCTCAAGTGAACAACACTTTTTAATCTTTAAAAGTTATCTTCCAGACCACTGCTGTTTTAGTAATAATGACCTCAAATATTCAACCCCAAGGCACAACCTGCGGGACTGTGAAGTTTAAGATGCTTTTATAACCTCTCCCAGGCTGTTGTCCACTGTACCTGTGATGGTTTCGGCGTCCCTGTGGTGGGGTGGTGCCAGGTGTGTGTCAAGCTGGCTGCACTCGCCCTCGCTCACATACTGCTCCTCGTGAGAGAGATGCTGGTTAGGCTCAGGGTCCGGGTCGGGATCCAGGTCTGGGGCTGGGGAGGCCAGCTTGGCTCACCTCTCACTGGTGGAGAGAAGCAAGGGCCATGAGCCACTGGAGCTGGAGCTCCACTGGGTAAGCAGGTCCACCTCACAGACAGGAGACAGAAGAACGCCTGGACAGAAGAGGAACAGAGACTTTACCTCAAGGATTTTCTGCGACTCCGAATCAATAGCAATCGATATTTCACTCTTTTCCCAGTGATTCTTTAAACTGAAGCCTGCAGTGGGCTAACCTAATCCTCACAAAGTCACTGCACTATGATCTCAGTCAAAGTACTCATGTAAGCTGAGCCGCAGATACAAACAGGCCGAGATCATGGCACAAGGTGAGAAGTGTTGTGAGTGGGTGAAACATGTTGCAAAGTGCTTCGTGGAGCCGGGACAAGGTTAAAAGGTCCCACATAAGTGCAGAGCATTTGATCATTTACAACCTCTGGTGCGCCTCATCAAACTGCAACTGCAGCAGCTTCAAGGGCAGAGCCAGGACAAAGGTATGAGTGTGAATGTTTGTGGGAGCTAGTCATGGGCGGTTCTAGGAGGCGGGGCCTGTGTGCAAGCTGAAACCTGATTGGCCTCCTGAAGTGCCCCTGTCCTGTCTGTCCTCTGTCCTTTGTCCAAGAGCAATGATCAGTTTTAGGTGGATGCAGTTCCACAAACAAGGCAAACAGGAATGTCCAGGATCAATAAAATCTACAGAAGAAAAGGTGACCCGCAGACAAGCCAACATTTGACAAACATTACACAGAAAACACATAATTGGCAGGATTCAGGTTTTGTGGAGTTTATTGGTTAGTTTAAAAAAAAAAATCACTATGTGAGCTGTTTTTAATGTGTGAAAGAGGATTTACTGAACTGCTATCCCTCAGCTCACATCTGACAATCATCAAATAAAGAAGCAGCAGCTGCAGCTTGCTATTAATTAACAGTAACTTACACTTGATATGTTTCCATTCAGCTGTTGCTAATCAATCTAATGCTAACGTGCTAATGGAAGCATTTAATCTATGAACAGTGAAAAAAATGTAAAACTATTATAGAGTTTTACTGTCTTATGACAAATATTTGTCTACTTTGTTATTAACGTGGGCCTTTGATACAGAACAATCCTAAATCTGCCTCTGCTGCTGGTTATGTGAACACATGAGCAAAGGTGCATGTGCCACAAAGTATAAATCCATTTTTATAGTTTCTGATTATATTTGTTAGTTTAAAGCACTTTGTGTCTTTTATCTGCTAACCTAACTTATTTATTTAGTGTTTCTGTATAAGTAGTCATGAACAATTTTAATCTATGCATTTTTTTGGCACATCTGTTTTGTTGCAGCAGCTTCATGATTGAGTTTATATCTACTTTTGAGATTATGTTTTAAAGGAACGTCTATCTGGCATTTCTTATATAATATGTGGATATTCAGACATTTGTATGTCAAGCTGCTCACACGTCTTGAAGTCAAATCAGTTTCGATATCCTGTTCAAAAAACAGTATTAATTTGTTTAATATGTCAGTAACATACTGCATTAGACTGGTATCACAGAATTATGGAGATAATCTAACTCAGAGGGGTAGAAACCTTAAACTCGTTGTGGTTCTGTTTCTAAAATATTCTAAAATAGAAGAAGAGCCAAAATGAAGAGGAGATTTTCATGCCCTTTAGTCACAAATCCCACAACCATCCCGCAGTGAGCTCAGAGCTGCTGCAGGACTTAAACAGGTCAGCTTTCATTCATGCTTGTGGGATAAACAATATCATTTGAATGTCTGAGGGTGTGGCTTGATCCACAACGCGATTCAGGGTTTTCATAAGTCCTCACTGTAACACGAGCGTGATCAGCTGACCTAATGATGCATGACATCGCCATTAAATTCACGCAGTGATAGCAGCTGGATCAGCTGATCTCTACTCACTGTGGATCGCCGTTAAAAATGCTGGAGGGACGCGGATGAAGTCCAGTCGGTAGGAAATAATCAGATTGAGGATGATGTTGTGAGCAGGTAGAGGTCCGCGGTGTAGGCCGGGGAGGAGCGCTGTGAGAAATCACCGCATGACCGCGTCCACGGCGCCCACGACTCCGGAGGATCACAGACACTCCACACTGTTATCCAAACTCGCTCCTGAGCCGGTGGACTTCTCCGTCCCGTCAGGACTCTCCTTCATGTCTCCCCTCTGCTCCACCCGCATGAAACCTCCCTCCACAACGTCAAAACCCGAGAAGGCCAGAAAACAGCAACTTCTGGACGAGACCTTCAGAATAAAAGCCCCAATGACGAGAAAGCAGCGCGTAAATCTTGTTAGATTATTAACAGACACGACTGAAAGGCTAAAATTGATTTTAAAATATACACATTTATACCCAAGGATGATAGCGTGTATTGTGGGAAAAAAAAACATTCGTGATGTCAAAAAAAGAATAATTAAAAAAAGATTTTATTTTTCTTTAATCCAACCGCCTATCAATCCCACTTGCTTCATCCCGTTCCGGATCGCGGGGGCTCTGGTTGGACCACCCTGGGCGTCACCAGTGGGAGGAATTTGCGTGTTTTAAAATGTTTATGTTGCGCTTTATTTCTAACTACATCCTGGATAACTCTTTGTGACTTGACTGTTTTTTTTCTCGGCGCTGCTATCCATCCATCCATCCACTCACATCAGGACCGCGCATCAGTGACGTCACAAGCACTCAGCGCAGGAAGAGCACAGACTGCAGGGATGATTTTATATTAGCCTAAGCATCAATAAGAGTATAGCTGATGAATGAATGAATGTGTGGATGGATGGACATTTCAGAAAACAAAATACTGAAACAGAAAAAAGAAAAAAACAATGCAACAAAAATATTTTTGAATTTCTTTCAAGCATCAGACATGATAGAGTTTTGTTACATTTGCTTTTGTATTTTATCTTTTACTAATTTGTTTTGTGAATGATTTCTGTGTTATCTTAAATAGTCTGTTTTTAGTTTTGTTGTTGTAGCTTGCTTTCTTTTTTTTGTTTTCTGTAAAACTGTTTTTTTAAATATATCTTTTGTTTCCCGTTTCACTTTTAAGGGTTATTGTTCTAGTGAATTTGACATTTTTTCAAAAATTCTTAATTTGTTGCAAGTTTTCAAAATTAACATTGAATTTAATGTTCTTAGTATATTATTTTATTGTGCTTTTTCCCTCTTTTTTATTTACCTGTCTGTTTCCATTTGATTTCATTTTGTTCAACAATTAATGGAGGTGGCTGCTGTCAGGGGTCTGCCACATCCATCTGAAAAAGAAAATAGAAATATTAAAAAATTCCAGCTGTGGAAAGCTGGTGATGTCGGGATCCTCCACCCTGCCTGCCTCATCTGTCTTTTTTAATGCACTCACACACCAAAATAAAAACAAACTTTAAAAAATAAACGCTGTCAAATTCAAGTTTCTTTTTCATTTCATTTATAACTCCAATATAAAATATATTAGTGCATAATGTGGTGCATTAAATCAGCAAACTGGACCCACGGAAAGAAACACTTCAGGATATGTCAAAAATGGATATTTATTGAGGTTACAACAGGCAGCAGAAGTAGGTTCAGGTAACTTGGTCTCTGGGAAAACAGTATGTGGACTCTTCAGGTGATCAGTAGCAGGTCTACTGGAGAATAAATAAAGAGTGTTAGGAAACAAGCTGGAGTTTTGGGTACAACTTGTTCCAGAAACTTCAGAAAAGTAACCTTCAAAGTTAGGTACTGTTCCAAACATAAAAGAAGAGATCATAGCAAAGATGGGAGGGGGCGTCATTCACACTGACTATTCCAAATAACCCTCATCTCATTCATAATATTATTAATAAATTCCTGCATGTTTTTCTGAATGGTGTGAAATGGCTAATAAAGATACGCGATTAAAAAACAAACAAACTATTTAGTCTCGTCTTCTGGTCGTCCGTGACCAGAGTTTGAGGGGGATCATGGGAAATGTAGCTTTATCGATTGTCGAGTGTCAAATAAACTCAGAGATGGACAGAAAAAGGTCAAAGCCATCAGGTGCCCAATTTTGGAAAAAAAAAAAAAGGAAAGAAGAAGAGGAGAAACGGGCAAAGGATAAAGGTCCCCAACTATCTTCTGTCTGTATGTTTCAGGTCTCCATGTCAGGAACGAAGGGCTGCTATTAGTGGTAATAACTCTTACCTTTGTTAGCCTTCTTGTTATGATGCTTGCCTCGCTTATAAAACAATAATTGGGTCTTAACAAACATGAGATTTAATTTTACTATAAGAGTGTGCTTTACAACAAAACTCTTACAAGTTCAGTTATTATTTCCATCATATAGGTTAAGGTTCGGGCCTATAATTAGCCAACAGAACTTTCATATCTGTAGTTTCAACGACAAACATTTGCCATTCGACAAAGCAGAATTTAACCGTCACAACCAAGGAACTAACTGTTCCTCCCTGAAAGACAGATTCATATAGTGTCTAACATGTAGGGGCATGTTTATTTAAATTTGCTATTCATGGGTGTTTTGTATAAGAGTTATTTTGTAGCCTGCAGTCTTT
>JAOWBL010000003.1:6393532-6422724 GCA_028564865.1 Zenarchopterus dispar
TCTTTTCATAGTTTTACCCAAAACACTTGCGCAGGATTAAAATGTCACTGTCTTCTTAGTTCCCAAATAAATCTCTGCTCCCTACTGTATAAAAAACCCATTTCAGAAAAGTCAGTAAATGCACAGTTTAAAAAAAAAAAAAAATTCTTATGTTGAATTTTATTTTATCACATGTAGTGTGAGGGCATTGTAGTTCATGTTTTGTCATCAGCTTCATTTCATTTGTTAATTTTAAATTAACTGGATTATTTCCAGCTTCTTTGCTCTTTCCATCCAAATGACCCTTTTAGTTTCACTCATTTAAATGATTGTTTCACTGTCATGAAGTTCTGGTTAACTGCAAACTGTCTACAGTTAAACCAAAGTAAAACCGAGACTATTGTGTTCTCTCCTGGCAGCTACACCCAGGCTTGGGGCGGTTGGAGCGTTTGTAACATCTAGTTTGCGTAACCTCGGGGTCATTCTGGACAGTTCCCTGTCCTGGGATGCTCATGTTCAGCAGCTGACTCGCTCAGAACCATTGCAAAACTAAGACATGTTGTTTGAAGGCAGACATGGAAATGACTAATCGTCATTTCTTTTGTGTATGCATGGCTGGACTACTGTAATTCTCTTTCTACCTGTCTGAACCAAAGATCCCCGAATCACCTGCAGTCTGAAGAGAAGCCACAGTACTCCAGTTTTAAAACGTTTTCGCTGGCTTCCAGTCAGTTTTAGCATCAGTTTGAATTTTCTTGTTTTAACCTTCAAAGCCTGTCTGAATATTTTTATTCAGACAGGCTTCCAAGGGACGTTTTCTGTTGTTTTATGCTGTGGTTTTGTTTTTATCTACTGCTATCATGTTTTTATTCCAAAACACTTTGTGACTGGTGTCTGTGAAAGATGCGCTATAAATAAATGTTACTTATTAGTTATTTCAGACCTGCAACAAATTCCCAAATGGAATTTGAATAGCAAAGTTTTTCTCGAAAAGGAAGATACAAGAATATGAAGGATTACAGTTGTTATTTTGTCCCATTCTTCCAATTAAACACTTTTCAAGGTCTCCAGCACCACAGACTCATCAAACACAGGCCTGAAATGTGGGAATAAATGTGAAGCTGAAAGAAAAGGCATATTTGGGTTCATGTTGTGGGGAACAAATAAAAGTGAATGTAATTATAATTATATTTCTTTTCACGTTTCCCATGTTTGTCGAAGCCTTTCCTGACCCCGGTTTGTATTTTGGCTCCTGCAGGTTGGCCCCTGAAAAGGAAAATCTGGAGATCTGCGACGATGTGGACCAGATGGCAAACAGCATAGAGAAAGAGGAGTTACAACACCTGCCAGTTCAGAGCTAATGGTGCATAAAAGGATGCAAAAAGTCCATAATTCACACAGTTATACCGCCTCATTTTTTTTTTTACTGGATACACACAACTTACCACGACGGCTTCTATGCAACTCCGAGTCGGGACGGGATCCTGAGCTCTATGCAAGACCGCCGGACGCATTCCCGACAGCAGACGAGTTCACCCCGCTCAAACCGACCACTAGTCTACAGTTTTAGCAGGTTTAGGTAAGAACTGAAATCAGGAATAACTGTGTTTTGTAATTTTGTACAATGTTTGTGTGTTTGTAGCTTTAACCCAGTTTTGTGAACTGGAGGGATTGAGAGAGCAGAGCAAATGTTTGAATAGAGAGGAACTTGGTTCATATTGGGACTTTCCACACACACACAAATTGCATATTTGTGTAGATTTATAAACCTGAAGTGAACTGGGAAACAGAAAGACGAGGGCAGCCACTTCCTCTGTGATGTAGCCCTCTCCGTCCCGATGAGCAGCTATTTTTAGAACTTCACTTTTACCACGCAGAGATCCACGATTTGTGCATTTCACCAAACTCCCTGTGATTACGGTTATCAGTTGTGTTTCTGGAGTATGTTTGCTGTATTTTGATGCTGTACTATAAGTGAACTGCCTCATATTCTCTTCTATGGTCGAAAGCCAAGATGACATTGCATGAATTACTTAACTTTGTTATTCCTCATGTAGCCTTTTGACTTCTGTAGTCGACTCACTTTTGTATTGAAACAATAGGACAAGCAGTCAGCATGCGACAAGGTGTTTGATTTAATCTCTGTAAATATACTTTTCTTTTACTGGTGTATACTCATATGCAAATCTGTGACTGTGATGCTGTCTTGGATTTTTAGATATCAGTAACATGTTACAATGGTTTAAGGGCTGCCCTTGTGTGTGTGAAGTATTGTAATAGAGAGCATTTTTAGGCATGCTCAGATGCTCAGGCAAAGTTTTAGTCCATCATTTGCAGTCATTTAAAAGTGAATACCTCTTTTATTTCCTAATGTTTGTGTGTGTGTAAAACATTAAAAAAAAAAAAAATCTAATTGCAGTGGGTCCTAGTATTAAACAAATGCAGCCCCAGAAGAGCAACATAACATTGTGTTACTGTTGAACAATGAAGCCAGAAAGAAAAAGAAAAATCATGTGGGTAATACTAAGTACCCCCATGATTCACTAGCTTGAGGGTCCTACCTTCAGCAGCCGCTGTTCAAGTCGTTATCTTTTAGACTTTATTAGGCTTTCATACAGTTGTTGAGGATTTATAGCCTCTTCTTTGTATTTCATGTTATTTCTTTGGCTCCTCGAGGTTTTTGGACTGCCACTTATGCGTCAGCATAAAATTTCAGCTGGATTCAGCGCTGGACTTTGGCCGTTCCAAAACCTTGACGGTTTTATTTCTCAATCATTATGGAATAAATTTATAGCTGGACTTGCGATCGTTGCAGTTTTATAGCCTAGTTTCAGCCAAGCTCGCAGCGTCGTATTACCTCCCGTATACTTACAGAGGAGTGTGTTGTAGGCTTCACGGTTACTGCAAGGTGCCCAGATCCTATGGCTGCAAAACAACCCCAACTCTACAGTACGACGGTGGAGGGCAGGTGTCATTTAGTCTGGGGGTTCATTCAGATGCAGTAATGACAACTTTAGTTGCGCTTTCATGGCTTTTTGTCTGTAAATCCTGCCATCTAAGCCATACTTGTTCAGTCTTCTAATTGTGCTGTCATGGACTTCACATGATCAGTGTGGCCAGTAAAGCTCTCGGAGTTGTTTTATTTGTCATAAAGCACTATGTGATCTTGGAACATCCACTCCTGGCAAGATTAGGAACCATTTTGAACACTTTCCACTTTTGAACAATCTTTCTCGCTGTGGAACACTGAACTTCACAGGTTAGAGGAACTATTGTTTGGAAATGGTTTTAAAACTCTTTCCAGATTAATGTACAACAGCGATTGCTTCTCTAAGACCACCGTTTATCTCCTTCCTTGTATTAATGATACTCAATTTGAGTATTTCTCTCACTCAAATGCTCTAGAGACCTGCTTTTATGGATATCAACTGGTGATAATCAGTTCAAGAGCTAATATGAAGTACTGCACTGGATTGCAACAGACTCCTAAAACGTATGGACATAAAAAGGGAACTTAGCATGAATCCCCCATCCCATCCTTTTTAGCGACTTTTTTGTGAAACTGGAAAAAAAGAGAAAAAAAACTCAGAGGCTGTTGCTCATCTACATTGTTTACCTAAAGCTAAGACCCAATACAATCAAATGTTCTGTTTTACTCCAAAAACATAGGACTAAAAGAGCGGTTCTGACTTTTGGATGACTGAAGAGCAAAGACAGGAAAGTTTAGTGCACTTTGAATGCATATAATGAAAATAAGGAGGACTAACCCATTTTGTCACAGCATGAGTAGGAGAAAGCATGTCTTACTGCCAGCAGCAGCAGCATGTGCTTATGAGATTAACCAGGGATGTCAATGCAAATCCAACATGCTTGATATTTTTAATCGCAATTATTCCAGTTTATTTAAATGCAAGAGTTTTCTGAAGAACAAGTCAAAATGTGTCACAAAAATGTACTTTGCCAGACTGTAAAGAAGGCATTGTGCCTGTGCTTCCAGCAATAAACTTGTTTAAAAATGAGTACTTCTTGTGTGTGCAAGTTGTGCGGTATCACAGCAGCAAGATTTAACACAATAACATCAGGCAGTTGAACTTGATGGAATCACCGTATCGTCACACATCCGACATTAAGGGTGTCAACGCCAGGCACTCAAAGTGGCTTCACGTGAAAGGACAGGAAGGACACAGGCAGCGTCTACGCCAGCGTAACATACGTAGCATCAGTGGTGACACCGCAGTTGTTATCCTTCATGGACATGAGGATGTAGCCGTCGTTGCCCCAATACGTAGACCACGAGTTCTTTATCAGCCAGTAAGGCTCCCCATCCAAGGTGCCGTATCCCACTGCAAGCACGGCGTGGTCCAGGTCATCTGTGGTGTTCCCTAAAAACAACAACAACAACAAAAAAAAAAGGAACTCGTTAGGTTTTAAAGACGGCAGATGGTTGAGTGAAAACTCGGAGCCCACGTTAAAAGTCAGCTCACCGCACGCAGGTTCATAGTAGACGCCATGGCTGTAGAAGACAAATGAGCGATGCGACGCGTCGATGCTGACGGCTACTGGCCCGTTTTTGAAGAGAGCCAGTTTGAGGGCCTCTGCGTCGCCTGATGTGACGTTGGTGTAGCTCTGGACGCGTGCGGTAAACTGGGATGAGTTCATGTGGCAAAAGCCATTCTGTCCAGGAAAAAAAGATAAATTAGAAAATTAACATTTAGACAATCCATATTAATTTAGCACATGCATCTGGTTAACTTGTGCTACATTCTGTGCTTACATCACATGTAAAACATTCAACAGCAAAAGTAACACAAACTTCACAACTGAGCATAAAAAGTTATACCCTTCTGAGGGGGTGGGGGAGCTTTTAAAAACTGATGCCAGGCAACAAAACTTCACTACTGCAAACTTTTTTTTTAAAGCAAGTAAAAGGCTTGCTTGTATGCAGGTTGGGCTGATGGCGTACCTTAAGTAAAAAAGATAAATTACACCATTAACTCCATTAACATTTTCCCAGCTTTGGTAGAGAAAGAACAAAGCTCAGTCAGCTGGAAAACAAGACAGTCAGGTCTTATACCCGAAATCACATTTCATTGGAAAAATGTAAGTAATTGCTTAAACTTGTCCAACTGAGCCTTAATGGTCGAGCTAAAAAATGGTAAATGAGCCGTGAAGGTCCTCCAACACCTAAAGGTCTTTCAGATGCTGTGCTGTTTTAGATCAGAGGAGATTTTTAATGTCCCAATGAAACTCTCTCACCATTCCCATATAGGCCCCGTAAGCTTCCGTTGTGGCGATGCCGCCGTGTTTCATAATCCACTCATACGCCCGCCACTCCTCCCCTCCATCACAGCCGTTATTGCCGAAACCCCAGGAACAGTCCACCAGTATCTGCTGAGACAGAACCTGCAGGGAACCCGTCTGAAAGACAAGAAGAAAAAAAACAAAATACAATTACACTCCGCAAACAGATCAACAACCGGGTCTCCTGGTCTCATCAAACCCTTCAAAGTAAACACCAGAGGTTTCACCAGCTTTGATATTTTCTAGAGCGACACAAACCTTTCGTGACGATAATTACACTTTGGGATCCACCAAAGTCTTTAGATCGTTAAAATAAATTGTTTTATTTTTAATTTAAGAGTGAAAACATGACATTTACTAAAAATGTGTCTTTAACAGCACTCTTAGCACCAACTGGCTTTAGAGGAGGGATTCACTCCATCTCCTCTTCAGCAGAGGGACTCCTGCGTTTGGTGTCCAGCTTTGCACGACCGTGCCAATATACATTTTGGCACAAACTGGACTTAATAAACCTAAAAGGCCATTATTCATATACGGGACAGCAACTAAAACCTACTTTGAGTGCTCACACAGCAAACTGAAGAAGTACTTGACTTGCAGTTTTGCTCTCCGATTCTTAATCGCTCTTATCAGCAGTCCAGCCACAGACACTCGGCACTGATCCCGCTTAGAAGCAGGAGTCGCGTGTTTAACTGGGAAACAGGAGGAAGTTCAAGCCCTCCACCACAGACAGGAACGCTGAAGTAACAAAACAGCCAGCCACAAGCTGGTAACCCAGACCTTCACTGTTGGTTCATTTGTCTCAGTTTTCATGCAGAATTTAGAGGTGAGCAGGTTATGTGGGTTTTACCATTTATAACATAAATAAAGGTTTGTGTAGGTGTAGCTTCTGATCTCTCAAAATAAATGTTTTTTGGGAGAGGCTGGAGCCAATCCCAACCATTACTGGGTAAGAGGTGCAGTAAACCCTGAAGAGACACCTGCTACAACTGAATTATAACATCTCAAATCTAAACATTTACTGAAATAAATATACAAGTTATTTTTTTTAATCAAATTAATTCTTTAAGTGTCTGGTAAGGGATAGATCTTATTAATATGATTAATCATCATTATGATTATTATTATTATGTCCTGATGCATAAAACTGAAAGGTCTACAGTCTTGCTCACAAGCTTGTACACACTCATGAACAGGAAATGTTTTAAAAACTGACATTAAGATTCAAAAACAAACAAGTGTGTCTCAATCTTCACAATGTTGAAGCAGAAACAATGAAGTTTACAATGACTGTGCTTAGACCAGCTGTTATCTCCAGGTTGCTAGGCAGAGATCAGGGACTAATAAATCTAAAACCAGCCCCCCAGGGAGAATCTCTGTTTATGAAGCTTCCCGTGGGGACGGGGTCACCGATTTGAGCAGGTCGCTTCCTGCTGCTGCTGCGCCAGATCAAGGCGAAGAGCAAAGCCGGGCCGCTGGGGCCCACACATCAGTACTTCCTCCGTGCCAAATTAAACTGTTCTTGGAAAACAATTACAAGTACGTACTCTCTGAACTGGTCGCTGATTAACCTCTACATCTGTGACCTCGTTATATCGGATGAATCTACCCAAAGCTGTCAAAAGTGATTTTATTGGAGTCATTAGAAAAAAGAAAAAAAGTTGCTCATAACTGACTTTTTTGGTTGCACTTGCCTAGAAACTAAATTTATTTATTCAAATTAGTTCATATCAACACAGTGCAACTAGATGCACCATTACAGTGACTGAAATTTAATAATATAGTAAAACATTCTGAAGGATTAATAGCTTTAGGACAAATTTGAAAAGTTTCACGGCACTCTAGTGCTCCTTTCATTCAGCTCCTTTCATTTAATAAAATATGAGAGTTAATTCTCATCCACTTGGCCAGAGCCTATCAATAACAACAACAACTGACAAAGAAGGACATTGTTGGGGGGGTGGAGGGGGGTTACACGTGAGAGAGTCAAAGAATTTGGTCACTTCAACAGGGTGCCATCAATCCCATAATAAACCAGCACTATGTTTGGATCATGTTGCTAGGCAACAAGAGAGCAGGAATGTCTTCGGGTTCTGTCCTCTGTGTGGTGAAGGCAGGCCGAAACCGACATTCACTCAGCTGCGTTTATTCATGCTTATTGTCCAGTCTGTTTAACGCGAGCTGAAATCAGAACAAAGGGTCATCTCGTGCACCTGCCTCGGCACTGAAGAGACAGAGGGGATGGAGGCAGCTCCTTTGAGGGATACATTATAAATTTAAAGTTACCAAAAGGCTCAATACAACTTTTGTGCAGAATGAAAACAGACTGTCATATTATACAGCCTTGTTATTCTATATAAAACATCATGAAAGATGCCATTAATGTGTTTATGCCAAACATAACCACACTGAAAGTAAAGTTAAGCACTACAAATAAGGCCCTCCGCTGAATATCTGAGGTTGCAAAGAGAATAAGTAACAAGCCCCATCATTGCAAAACACTTGAGGCCAGTGACTGGGATGCAAGCTGCACTTGTTTTTTTAATCACCTTCAGGAAAAGAGCGCCCTCTACTGCTCCAGTGGTGGCAAAGCTCCAGCAGGAGCCGCAGATGGCCTGGTCCTTCACTGGAGTCACAGCACCTGGGCAGAGGGGGGAGGGAGGGCAAGGTTAAGGTGAAATTCATGTTCTGTTACAGATTAATGTTTGGTGAGCAGAAGAAAACTGTACCATATAGCCTCCAATCAAGAGACTCGGGTAGTTTCACCGCCTTATAGAGCTCAATGGGAAAGGGGAGCCCTCTATTTGGGGTCTTCCTTTGCTTTCTTCCCCTCATTGTTGCCAGCTCTGACATGGTACGATCTGAGAGCGAGTTCAGAGCCAGGGAAAATGACAGCCCAGCTCTATTCTTGGAGTGGACATACCTGCAAATAAGATAAAAAGTCACAACAAACGTATTAGAAATTAAAAATAACCGAAATCCATGCTGGCCCACAAATGGTCAGTCTTATTTACGTATATTAAAAAACAAACAAACAAAAAAACAAGTAAGGCATAAAAGGCTTTCCTCACCGGAGGTTGTGAACAAAAGCATGCTCCCTCTTCTCGTGCTCTTTTTCATCACTGTACTGACGCTGGAACTTCTCTTTAAAATGACTGAACATCTTCTGCGAGTGCCCAGAAGCTGATGTGTGGATGAGATCTTTCATCGGATTAACCAGAAGGTGGTGCTCCAATCCTGGGCCTGGAAAGCTGCCACAGCTCATCCCTATAAGGAAGCAAAAATAGTAAAATATAATCTTTATTTACCTGTCTAGAGTGTACCCCTGCCTCTCGCCTGCAATGGGCTGGGATTGGCTCCAGCAGACCCCCGTGACCCAGTAATGGATTCAGTGGGTACAGAAAATGGATGGATAGATAATCTTTATTTTACTTAGGTTGTTCTTTTTTTTTTTTTAAATCGACAACTGGTGCACGAACCTTCAGGCAGTGAGAAGACTTTGGGGTCGAAGTGCGTGCTGAAATCCTTGTAGTCCACCAGATACTTGTCATAATGCGACCCCAGCAGCGTGTTGTAGCCCATCATCTCATAATGGAGGGGAGTGGCAGTACATTTACCATCTACACCTCTCTCTGATTTCGTCACCCACAGTGTGTACGTGTTCTTCTTGTGACCCACAGTGGTCACATTCTGCCAAACCTCACACAGGGAACCTCCATAGTATTCCAACCTCAGGAACTGTGGGGACAATTAACAATGACTTGTAAGTACACAAAAGAGGGAAAGGTGAGCATCTACACGGCTGATTTAAACATCTAATCTTTACGCAAGACAGATACCGCAACTGGAAATGTCCCAACTGTATGAAATGTTAGACTTCTGCAGTCTCCAAAGTGAGTCCAGTTTCTGCTACAGTTCTGACAATAAGTGGATGGATAAAGTGTGTTGCAGAGACTCAAACAAGGTTCTAAAGGGACATTTTCTCCAGATCCAACAGTGTGGAAAATACCAAGTCAGTGTCAGAAAGCTAAGAGGTTGTATGACCTGTGTAAATAGAGTCTGGTATTTTCCTCAGAGACTGAAGGATAAAAGAATTGATCAGAATCTGCTGCTATCCGAGGTTAATCTTCCCCCTTTTGATTTAATAGACTCAGGACATTCCAGCAGTCTCGACAAAAGGACATCCCTCTGATGATATCACTTAACACAGCTACAAGACAACTCTTCAGCGGGTAGTTTTGTTTTTTTAATGTTGCTTTGCCATTTCGCACAACATATCATATTAGATAACATAAATTAAATAATCGACAGTATTACAATTTGAGTTTTTTTACAACTCTACAAACAACCGCTGCAGCCTCCCATTTCTGAATAAGATAAAGTATCAACAATGGCCATAAAACCTCCAACTCCCTGAAGATAACATCTTCTTAAAGGGTACCGTCATTTTAGGCTATTTTCTAGACTACACTAAAAGATCAGTGAAATATCCACGCACTAAATCAGAAGTACTCACCTGGAAGCCCTGTACATTGGGCAGCGATGCCTGTGGTGTGACTGTTTCATTCTTTGTTCCATTAACCTGGAAGCATTTCATCACATTTTGCTCCACCTCAGTGGTCTCGGGAGTGATTTTGTAGGAAACGCCAAACTCCTGCGGCGCCGCCAACTGGTAAGTTGAAACTTGGCCTGTTATTGATCACAATATGGCATGTTAAAGTCATGCATTAGTGGCACCTTAAATCCCTGAAATTCCAGTCCAATAACAACTTTACAGAGCAGCAGAGACACAAACATTTTACCAGGTAGAATGAATTATGCATTGTTATTAGTTTCCTGCTTGCCTAAATACCGATGAAACTGGTTGTCTGTTGATCCAGGGTCTGCACATTTTGAATTGAGTAACCTCATTTTATGATCAAACTATATCTCACATTTCAGCTAGGGAACAGTTCAATAACACATCTACTCAGGTAAACAAGGAGTCTGCAGTTTCAACAAAACAATTAGTGATTTCCTCATGTATTTATAATCATAACCACAGTGATTTGACTGGGAACCTGAACTCATTTTGCACCAATTACTGGTGACACTAGCCATTTTCACATGAAAGATATCTTTCAATGATCTCAAACAAGTTAGGAAAACTCCTGTCCAATTTAAACACTGAAGATGAAAAGATGGTTGTGCCATTTAAAATTTCATTCATTTTCTATACCCGCTTAATCCTAGGCCCACTTTAATGTCAGTATGCTGGACAAAAAAAAAAAAAAAAAAAAAAGGGAGTGAAAGTCCTGCCAAATAAAAAGTCTAAAAGTCAGACGTAAACATCAGCAGATAAAGTTCTGCAACAATGCTTATTCTGTCTTTTTAACTTCCTCCTAATTTGATGATGCTGCAGTCCAGCGTCTTTCTTCTGACACAACAGATTCTCTGTTTCAAACCACTAAACCAATCAATCACTGAAAATATAGATTGAAGCTAAAGTAAAACAGGCAATGTTTTAGATGTTTCTTACCATGGTAGTAGTCTATACGGCTGGATTTGGCTTCCAGGTCAAACCAGGCCTGAAACGGCTCCACAATCTCGGCGTACGGCAGAGAGATCACTCCTGCAATGACAAAAAAAAGGCATGAATCAAACCATAAAGAGCCACAATACAGACAGCACCTGTCTGGTATTTAAACTGACCTTTGACATGATAGGTGTTCCCAAAATCAGGTAGGCAATGCACTGCTTTTCCCTCTGTCACTGAAAATGACAAAAACTGTGATATAAATACAGTAAAATGTGGTCAAGCCAAAGAAACAGGTTATTTAATAAATGATTTTTCCCAACATATTTGTAAGATAATCAAATGAATTTAAGGGAACAATTTCGTTGGCAATTTAATAAACAGGAACTTCGCCATGTTGTAAGGCAGTGAGACTTTTTGATTTAGCAGCAAATGTAGAAATTTGGCAAAATGTTTAAATTTCAATAAAAGCTGTCTACTGCGCATGTCTGTGTTGTTCTTGGGGGGGAAAACACACACACACAAAGATGCCGAAAGTCACGTCTTGAAATGTGGATGTTTTTCCTTTACCTGGTTAATTTAAAGTGATATTTGTGGAATAACTATGAAACGATACCGTGTCTATAACAAGATGTATGAATAACATTACTGGGCTCCACAACAACAACATTAAAGTTGGCCACTACAACAGCACATAGGCTTCGCTGGAACGTCAATAAAATGTTGCTCCTTACCACTGACAGCCCACAAAAAAACAGCCCCAATGTACAAACGCTGCATTGTTTACACGATGAGCTCAGGAACACGGGAGAGAAAACCTTTCAGCAACATAAAACATGGCATCAAGTCTCTTCTCTTCCTTAAAAATCAAATCATTGGTAAATAAAGACAGCGCTGGCAAAGTCACGTGTCCCTTGTTGACCAATCACGCTCTCGGAAAGGTTCCCGTTAAAGAGGTATTATTTGGGGGAGGGTCACATGACACGGATCATATGACTGGTGTCATGTGATCTGAGATGTTGTTTATTAGTAAGGCGTCGAGAAATTACAAGGATCAAGGTGCATTTTCGCTGTTGTTTTTTTTAAAAAAAAAAGCCACATTCATGATGACATTCCACTGTGGGAGAGCTGAGTCGACAGAAAGTAATAGTCTACGAAACTAACAGAGACTGTTTTGTAAATCAAAACAGTCACTGCTTTGACTGATTTGATTTAAAAGAACAAAAGCTACTTGGATCAAATAATTGTTTAGCTAGAAGTTAGAGCTTCTGGTAATGGTCTGATAAATTACGCAGAGAGCCCATTGACTCCAGGAGCAATGAAACATTGTAGAACAAAATTAGGTAAATAGACATAACTGAAGCTCACACAATCGTACAGACATACAACATATTGCACTGGTCCCTTAGAGTGAAAATGAAAACTTGCTGTAAATGTGTAAACCTTACACTTCAATTTCACCATTAGGTCCACATGGTCAACTTAGCATGGTGATGACTAAAGGATAGAAACTTTTTCTTAGTTTGTTTGACAGGCCTTTTAAGATCCTTTCAATATTCCTGAGAGAACGGGAACTGTGGAGATCTTCAAGCGTAGGAAGAGGGCAGCTGACTATCTGCCGGGTGACCCGTATGACCCCGTGGAGCTCTTTCTTCTGTGCCACTGTGCAGCCCTTGAACCAGATACAGAGGCAGTAGGTCAGGATGCCCTCTACTGTGCAGTGGTAGAAGAACACCACCCACCCCAATCTTGACTCCCAGGAAGCTGAAGTCTGAAACCCTCTTCACACAGTCCCTATTGCTGGTGAGTGGCAGGATGTTGTTGTCTTTCTTCCTAAAGTCCACAATGAGCTCCTTGGTCTTTACTGTGTTCAGGAGTAGGTTGTTGGTCCTGCACCACTCTGTCAGCCGCTCCACCTTGTTCCTGTAGGCGGACTCCCCCCGAGATGAGGCCTACTACTGTGGTGTAGTCGACAAACTTAACAGTGGTGTTACTGGGATGGGGAGTGTAATTGTGAGTCTAGAGGCTGACATTATAATGAAAGTAAATTTTTATAAATGATGACAAAACAGATGCACTAAAATAAATAAGCATTAAATCTGATGATATAGAAATAATGCTAGACTAAAAGGCTGAGAAAATCAATTGGCTTATTTTTTTCTTAAAATATCTAGTGACTCAGCTTACATAATCATATTTGATTGAAAAGCTAATACATACATACACATACACCTCTCTCTCTCTATCTATATGTATGTATGTATGTGTGTGTGTGTGTGTGTGTATATGGAAAAAAAGAAGTGAAAATTTTCTGACATATGCAGATTTTTCTGCCATTTTTAAATTGCATATAAAAATGAAACTCAGTGTTTAGTCTGCAATGCTTCTGAAGAGCCTTCATGCACCATGGTGTGACTCGACCAGAGCAGGATGAGGAGAAGATGGAAAAGTATATAAAAGTATATGAAAATGCATCTATAAATGATGACAAAACAAGACGTGACAAAGAGAAATGATAAAAGATTTCAATAAATGCTACATCAAGTAAAAAACAGAACATGTACAATACAAGATGAAGCATGTGATGAATTCAACACTTGCTGACACATGGGTTTCAACTTCACTAAACCCATCAGGAGGAATGGACCAGAACAAAGAAGGTTCTGGAGGACCTAAAAGAAGCTTTTCTGTTCTTAACCCTGTCAGATGGGAATCTCAGGACTCTAACTGATATCATGAGATAACGCTACAACTGCCAAAGAGCCGACCTGACATAAAACAGCCAGTGCAAACTAGCACCCACATGCAAGAGTGAGCAGAAACAAACACACAAGGACATTTATGTACTGGGGAAAGTTAAAGCCAATAAATTAAACATAATGATGCAGACAAAATACTTAATTCATTTTCAATAGCAGCTCATATTGTATGTGGGAGCCCATCCTAGCTTGGGCAAAACATTGGACATTTTTTGTCACATTATCACAATTACACACAAAAAAAGGGTGATTTTGTTACTCGCCTGTGCATATGTCAACAAAAAAGGCATTGTTGTTGATTCTTCTAATTTCAGTCATAATTACTTATGTTTGAGGGACCACTAAAACTTTCAGTTCACATCTGAACACACAAATTGATCTCTGCGATTTAGAAGAGTAAAGTCTCTGTAGAACAACGTCCTTCAGGATACTCTGTCAGGCCCTCCAGCCTCAGGATCATTTCAGGCCTCTGCTCCACCTCGGCTCCTCCTCTCTAGAAAATACAATTTAAAAATCACACACTTGGACTGGCTTCTGGAAAAACAGCAAAATGTTTATGTTAGTGAATAAAATAGTTTACTTGTCTCAAGAAAAATCATATAGATTGTTCAAGATGACAAATCTAAAGACCAGGAATAAATCTGCTGAGTTGTACATAGAACTACTCCTACGACATGGACATTTCTGCATACACCAGATGTGTGCCATCGGCACTTCATGCAGGAGTGGGCCACCCACGAAGTCCCTCCTATTCAGACCCCCTGAGTCCTGTACTTATGTCAAGCTGAGACTACTTTTAGAGTCACTGTAACAATATCACTTCTGGCCACAAGGGGGCAATCACATCCGCTGTGTTTGATGAAAGGGTCACTGATGAGACAGTGGTCATGTCTGGAGACAGTCTGGCACATCTTAGAATACGTCTTTTCCCACGTATAGAAGCTTTAATGTGTCTTACACCTGAAACTGACGTGAACTTTCTTATAATATGCCGTCCCATCTAGTTAGAAGTATTGCTGCTACATACAGAAGTGTTTCCTAATGAAAACAGAAGGTGATGTTTCACAACATTGCTTGACTTCCTTAAAAGACAAAGATGTTCCCTGACTCATGTGAAGATAATTACTTTAGTGGATATCCAAGTGAATGAATGGGTGCTTTGTTTCACCTTAAGAACAGAGGTTTATCAAAGTCTGGTGTTAACAATTGAGAGAAAAGGTGTGATTTGTTGAACAAAGAAAACTTGAAGATCTGAGGGAGAGTTTTAGTGGTTTTCAAAAGTAGAAATAGATCCACAACAAGTGTCACCCCCTGCAAGTGAGATCAGCAAACAAAGATCGCTCCAAAAATAAGATTTGTCACAAAGAAACCCAAGATAATGATTGTGTTACCAAAAGGTCTCTTTGATATCCTCTAATTTTAATATTTTCATCGTAAAATGAAAACTGAAGATTCACCGCTCTCCAGTTATAAGACGAATGCCTGTATACAGTTTTCTAGACCAAATAAAGATTCTTGTTTTGGATTTCAAAGTAAAATCCCAACAAAATAGATTTCAGATGAAAAAAACTCCATCAGAGGAAAAAAAACAATCCTGGAAGCACACAAGTAACAGATAAGTCACAGTTCTGACCTCAGTTCAGCAGAAATGTTGTTGAAGGATCATTGTCAGTCAGTAAAAACTCATCATGGAATAGATTTATTGCATATTTTGTACTAAACAATATACAACAATAACACGAACACTGTTTATATCCAAGAATACATGAGTATAAATATAGAGCATCTGTACTAAAGGCTAATATCTGAATAACTGACAAAATCACAACACACATTTAAAAAAAAAAATCATCCACTCGGCCATGAAAACAAACCAACTCAGATGGGTTTGAACTTTGCTCTCAGTGACACATTCACTCACTCTTTCACAAATACGAATGGAAGACCATTCATGTCTCGGGGGTGGGGTTTAGGTCCAACTTGAAGTCTCTATAGTTTAGGGATCAAAGTACTGCTTGTTGTCCACTTTCTTCCTTGGCATTTCTGTAAAGTCAAAAACGATATTCAAAGACGGCGTTAGAGGAAGACACGGCGTACGTCAGTCTGTTTCCGTCCCGTTCACATCCTCCTGTGGAACCAGTGAAGACGTTGACTGTTAATACTGATAGAAAATGTCTCTTAGTGATACCTCAAGAAGTTGACGACATTAATGCGGAGACATCAATGCATAGCTACAGACATGTTATACCACAGCTGAAATGATTGGTAGAGACTGGAGAGTGATTTTTCTCAAGGTTTTATGGCACAAATAAATAAAAGCAAGGGAAAAAAAGTCAGTCCTGTAGCAAGACTCTTTGCCATCATCAGCGAGGCCAGTTTGACAAAACATCGCCGCACCCTTTGATGACACAAAGTCCAACACTGCAGACGTGAAACAGAGATCTCACTTCTTTGCAACGTCCACATACTTTCATATTTGTTTCCAAAAAGGTGGAGGGGATGACCCTAAGTACACCACATAACCTTTATGTGACAACACTGATGTTTGCACAATATTGAGAGAAGGAGTCATGCGGGACGGCGGGTTGCTGTTCAGTCGTTTTCGGTGGATATGTTCATCCCGCTCCGAAACACGGAGGAGGTTTTGAGACCTGAAGACAAGGGCGCAGTCGGTATTTAAGGTGGAGCACACGTTCACTAGACGTTGTCGAGGAGCAGAAGTGTGGCGGCGGAGCCGGGAGAGGAGATTTCCGGGTCGGTGAATTGTGGCTCCTGCTCCGAGTCCTCTTCCGTTTGTGCAACATTCAAGGTTAACTTGTTCAGACCATCCTCCACTGAGGCCTCCGCTCCTTCTGCTCTGTCACCTGGAACGCACACAGAAAAGGAAGAGCGAGCGCCGGTTAATAAATCTACACGGGAAACCAGGGAGACAACAACTCTTTATACTGCATGGTATAAAGAGTTAAGGTTAAACTCTGGGGCTTTTACTTTGCTCGGAAAACTGCACACTCCTAGTTTATCATTTCTGAAGAAGACTGTAAAATGTAAGACACGACAGTCCACCACCCCGGCCCCACATTTCCTGATTCTGTTTGTATGACGAGGGGTCTTTTTGGACTGTGGAGCTGAATTACAGTTTTTAGGACTTATTTTGCAACAATTCAGTTCCTTGTTACCATCTTAGTGAACAAAAAACCACTAAACCAGCAGCTGAAGGTCAAATGTGAAAATTAGGCGGATTTGTGAACTTATTTTAATACTTAAAGACAAAAACATCTGCAAGTTGTTGAGCTGGACTGGATCATTAATGATGTACAGAACAATTGTTTCCAAGCTTTTAAAATGCTGAATCATCTGCTGGAACAGGACTTAACTCCATCCATGACACCTCAGAGGTGGATTTATATTATTTACCTGGTCTAGGATACCCAGGCCTACCTGGGCCATCTCAACACACAACTACTGCTCTTAACCCCTTAAAGCCTGACATACGAAATAATACACACAAACATCCTATTTCATTGTTTTTTAGTATATACGGAAGTTTAAAACCTCCAATTTAGTCTTTAACGGTTTCTAAATGACATATTTTTGCATGCTTATGAACACATTGGGTAGTTTTATATGCTTATTTTTATTGTATGAAACAATTGTTTTAATTGTCTGGGTGGTGCTGAGGTCTCAGAAATTCAAGTATCGAATAGATACAACTCTAGATGTATTAATACATACATCTGGCATTCGGCATAAGAAAAAAAATGAGCTTCTTCTCTTGAAGATTTCAGTTTCATTTGAATTTCATTTCCTTTCATGCATCAGAGGAAAATGTTGTACTTTATACTTAAGTATTGTGATAGAATAATCTACCCAACACTCTGTCACCCCCCTTTTTTTTACTTTCACCTAACTATTTCTGTGTGTAAAACTATTTTATTAAGGATTATTGCAGCTTTCATTGAGCATTCTCGATAAATGCTTCACCAATGAATTGACTGTATGTTTTCTGAGTAAAATTAAGTCCTAAATGGCACATATATTTAAAAAAAGAACAAAGAATGTTTTTGACTAAAATAAAGACTTAAAAGTCATATTGTATAAACTGGTTTTTTTGTGTTTGGATGTTTATATTTCGGTATCTGAACTGAGTCAACTCAAAACCTACAACATTACACAATTCAGGTTTTTTTTTTTTCGTGGCTGCCTAAATCTGAAAGTATGCCACTGAGTGAGTAGTTCAACTCTGTGACGTCACAGAGCGAAGATCAGAGCCTCATCATCTTTGTCTTCACCGAGTTTGACTTCATGCTGCATTTGCTGCAGCTCTGAGAAGCACAACGATGCAACAGCAATATGAAAAGACGTACACCGCCCACAGAAGAGATGGAGGGGGAGTCGCTCTCTTCCCCCTCCTAACATCGGCTGCTATGAACAGGGATGTAAACCCGTGGTCAAAGAGCGTGCTTTCCCACGCCCACCTGGTGCTATTTTGACCGAAGTTTATATCAAACATTTAATAATGCCTTAAAATTGCCGACACCTCCGAAAAGGGCACAAAATGTGTAACTTAACATTTGCAAATCAAGAAATCGACCTCTAAATGTGATCCGGTTTGTCTTATGTCATTTTTACTTTAATGTTTAAAAAGGGGCCTGATAATAACAGTAATTAAATGAAATGATTTCTTTAAACATTTTCTGCACAGAGGATGTCACAAGTCAGTCGGACACACACACCTCTCTCCTGTTCGCAGTCTGGAGAGGAAGCTCCACTGCACTGGCTGCGAGGACCCAGGAGAGGTGAGATGTGTCCAGAACCGCACGCTGAGTCTGGGCTGTGAGAGCTACAGGGGCTGGCCAAATCCAGACCACCGGGACAGGAGGAGGAGAGGATGGGGGAAGGAGGGGACGAGGAGAGGAAGGAGCAGGGAGTGCTGAACGAGGAGGGATGGCAAAGGGGAGGCATGTCGAGGGGAGTGGAGGCAGAAGTGGAAGGATCTGAGCGCAGAGATGAGGGCGAGGAAGGCGTGGCTTGATTTGAGGAGGTGGCGTGAGTGTCAGCCTCCTCCTCTGAGCTCTGAGTGCCCTCTTCGTCAATTGATACTGACACCACTGTAACACATGCACACACACAGATTTGTAGTATAAAAATGCAGACGCACAAATGCACCAACTGAAAAACAACTAAACAAAATAATAATAATGATGATGTGAGCAAGGACGAATGGGATGACAAATGATCTTTAATTACGAATCATGCTTACTTGACAGCCCGTCTGACTCCATTTTGAAGTTAGCGATGTCTTCATTCCCATCATCTCCCTCTGCACCAACACCTTGTTCCCTGGTTCCCATGGCGAGGGAGCGTCGCTTGGCATGGATCTCCTCTGAGATGCTCTCCAAGTTGCGTAACGCGGTGCGGTACTCGGCCTTGGCAACCATCAGCTTGGCCTGACGCTCATCCACGAGAAGCTTCAGTTGCTGTGAACAAATACATACGTAGCATTAGATCATATAAATGATAAAAATATAGGAAAACTGATCAGGTTTCATGTCATTGGGACATTTACGCAGGCACTCCCAGATTTAAGGTCATTTTAACAGCTCAGCCTGTAGGATGTTGGTTTAAATTCAATTTTAGGTTCTTGAGAAGCACCAACTAACCTCAGCAGGCAAGTTTGCTCTGTTTGAATCCCGAGAGCCAAACTGAATTGTCCACATGAAGATGAAAACGCATAAGCTGAACTTTTATCATCGGCATGGCAAGAAATCTAGAAAGCACAGCTGCTTTTTACGCATACATACCTCAAGCTGTAGATAGTATTTGGTTTTCAGTTCAAAATAGGGTCTGCAGGGGGAGAAAGAGAAGAAAAGCTGAAAAAAGGGGAGGGGGGAGAAACTTTGTCTGTGGATTGGAGAAACTGTCAGAAGAAAAGCACTCCTCTGTGAGCAGTCACATTCCTTGGCTCTTACAAAGGAAGCACAGCCCAACACTACACAACCATCACATGGAACATCTGGTCTGTATCAGATGACATAAATGTAGCCCCTTTTTCTCACACAAAAACGCCCTTGCATGTTAAGAGGCCTAAGAAGGGCGAAGCTTGAGAGCCTCATTTTCTCTTAGTCGCAATAGAAGTACAGACACAGACCTCGATTTGTTGATGGAGCGCTTCAGTTTCTTCTCTAACTGCTTCATGTGGCTGATGCAGGAGTTGTAGTTGGCTGCTGTTTTTTTGTGTTCAGCTTCACTGCGTATTCTGGCCTGCTCTGCCTCCATCACCTGGAATAACCGGGAGACCAGGTTTACATGGAACTTCTTTTGCACGTCGTTTCGCTTGTGTTCATCCGTGCACTCACTCTCTGCGTGGCATGGTTGAGCATTTCCTGCCAGGCGGAGTCGAACTGGCGGCTGTCTTCCTCCAGAAGCCTCTCCTCTGCCAGGGCAATGGTCTCCTTAGCTGCCCGCAGGATCTCCACTGCCCGCTGAAATTCCTGAGTGGCTTGCTGAGCTTCAACTCGAGCCTGGAATTCACAAAAAAAGAAAAGAAAACAAACAAACAAAAAAAAAACAGCCAGTTGTTACAATCCATTCAGAGAAGATATGTTACCATTGAACCTCAAAATGTTACTGGAACTCAGTGTTTCATCAAAGAAATTGATGATCCACTTACAGATCCCTTTTTGTGTAAATTTATACTTATGCATTTTATTTTAGAAGTCCAAAAGAATTGCTCATATTGCAATGAGCAACCACAACGGTGATGACACCATTATGGAAAACAGTTCTCTATTACCATGTTTAACGTGATTCGAAATTAGAATGACATTTATACAACAAATTGTATAAAATATCTTCATCAGTGGGGTAAGGAAAAATGTTCTTGACTAGAATTCTTAAAACTAGCAAAATAGTCTTCTTTTTAAGCATTAAAGTTTTTATTTTTCTTTTCTTGAACATAACATAAACAAGGTCAGTGTGTTACCTCGTTGTAACTCAAAGCCTGTTTCCAGCATAAATCCATCGCTTTCAAGATTATAAGACACTGGATCAAACAAAATGAAGAGTTCATTCGTATGGGTTGCACTGACCCGTCTCCTAATAAACACAACCGTGGTGACGCCAAGTCCAAATAAGTCCAAACATTCACTCAAGTATTCTAGTAGTTTCTCTCAGAAAGGATGGACCTTCATACACATTACATGAACAACTGCTCCTGCTTTTGACTGACATTTCCAGCACAAATTGCTGAACATAATAACCATCCTGTGGAGTTTGGATGGGGTAAAATAAAACCTACCAGTTATTTTTTACCAGGTATAATTTCCCCTCGCCTCTTTTATACATTTGACTGAATCATGATGTATCTTGTTCCAACTTTTATTGCTGATTTCTCCTCAAATGATCACAAACATCCTTTTTTCAGAGAGTTAAATATTTTGTAAAATATGGCTGTCCTCCGCATCCCCCCTGTAATTCCAAAAGGTCTCTCACTGGGTTCATCTGTTGTGTACAGTGGCCCTAACTAGTACAGTCCCTTGATTGGAAATATGTCCAAAAGTTGCAGTTGTTTTCCAATCCATATTTTTAACATCTTTAGAATTTGACGTAAACAATTCATCCAGACACAAATCACTTATTTTACACATCCCTTTAGCACACCTTTGTTTCCAGTATCCTGGCCTCCTATTGGACGACTGTCTCAGGTATCACACATCTTAAGCACTTCCCTCCATACTGGTGCTGAATAAGAGAGCGAGGGTTTCAAGTCTTGTCCGTCCTTAACAAAACCATGTGAAAGGAGCTTAAAAGGGGTAAAATAGTCTTCGGATATTTTTGAAACAAGGAGTACTTTTTACTTTCTTAGAAATGAGTTTTTGCAGTCTCCATGGGTGTACCAGGTACAGAGTACGTACCGCATAGGTGTACTTCCTCTGTTTAAGGTCCTGTTCCCTGTCAGCTCTGACTAATCAAAAATGAAGCGTAAAAGGCAAAGTTTCCACAACACAAACCGCTGAGGAAGGATTTTACAAATGGGTTTCATGTTGATTTAGACACGCGAGCAGAGAAAAGCCTGGATTACAAACAAGGCATGCCAGGCAGATCTAGAGCAGTCATTTTCTTTGGTATTGATGGCAGATATTGGATTTTGAGGATTTTACATCCACAGAATGAAACAGACCACTGAGAGGGAAAGTGGATCTCAAAAAGAAGCAATTAAAACTGGCAAAACAGCATTTATCTGAAGCTATGACATGGTGACAGCCTTGAACCACTTAAAATCCTCTCCTTGTAGAAGTTGTCCTCGTGTGTGTTTGTAACTTATGACCTAGATTTCATCTGGAGGAACCGGGCTTGAGTCCTTCTGACACCCTGAGAAGGACTAAGCAGATTTGCCGCTGCGTCCACACTCGCCCGAGACAAGCGGGCCTTGATCCAGCGGACAATCCGAAGCCTTGTCTCTCTGGTGACATGACGTGTTGTCAGTGGGCTCTTCTTGCCCACATTCACTGTCACTTAGTGGATTCTTGTGATCCCCCAGACATATCTGGACCCACTTACTAAACTCCAACAAGCGTGAGTTAAAGGTCAGGCTGAATGCTGATATTTAAACAGTTACAATGACTCTCATCACAGTTCCTTGTGTGGGATAAAGATAATCATTAAAGTTTGGTTTGCCATGTAATTCCTGTCATTAATAAATCAGATGGTGAAAAACAACGTAGGAGCATTTTCTTTAACGTATCAGAAACATTTCTATTTGGAGAAAGTTAAGTATTTAAGGAGTTCATGAAATATATATGAAAACAAAAACACCACATTTTTAAGCTGTGAAAATTTAGCCAATAGTATAATTCCATTTGCAGATTTAGTGTTTTAACTGTACTGTTTGTCTGCACCGAATGAGTATTAAAATAGAAATAAACTTGCTCATGAGGTTTACATTTCTATGTTGGAGTGTTTTCAGCAGATTATTGTTAAAACTAAATGACATTTGTTGCTTGTATCTGAAGCCAGGCATTCTTGTTACCATTACCGTTTCAAGTATCATCATCTGAATAGAAAATAAGACAATGATCATGTAAATCTATATTTAAATCTTTTTTTGTCTCCTGTCCACACTGTACTTTTAATTTAATTTAAGATCTTGCAAGAGAACTGAAATGTACATGTGCTTTTATCTCTGCGTTGGTTTCAACAGCTGACTGTGAGTTTGTGCCTTAACCAGCTAATTGTTGTTTTCAAAAAGAAAATAAAAGGTCCATACCAAAACAGCAGTGCTTATCATGACTTTTTTTTTTTTCGTCCAAACAATTGTAATTGTAAGTAACAATACCAAAAGATCTGACAAAGCTCCTTTCCCACCGGAAAACTTATAAAGAAAGCTTTGCCCGTCAGGGGAAATCTCAGTAGATTATGTAATCCAGGAATAGGAGCTGTTAAGATTTTATTGAGTCCAACAACATTATCAGTTCTGCTTATCAGTCCAATTCTTTATCTATTCCCATGTCAGTCCCATTCTTAGTTTCAGGGAGGAAACAAATATGCCTACAAAGGTTTTTAACCTCAGCACAACTGATTCGCTGTTAAACTTCAAAACAAGAACAGGTCAGTAACGTCAGAGCAGTGCCGAGCAGTGCCGAGCAGTGCCGAGCAGTACCGTCGTCTTCTTCAGCTTCAGCTACAGCGCAGGTACACACAGCTGTATATCCAGATAAATATCTTGATCTGCCTGATAATGAAGTCGGTAAGTTTAGAGGTGTAGGGTTCTGATTCTTCATGACGTTTGGAGGTGGAAGTGGTTTTTGATTCTCACATCTGAATGTAATCTGAGACCAGAAACTGTGGAAAAGTCTCTCTGAGGGACTTCTGTAACCAACCACGTGGCTTCCTCCTTTGAAGGGCCTTTTCAGTAGGCCAGCATGTTAGAGTAATATTTTGTCCTATTAAGAATATTTACATATTGGAGACAATTTATTAAAAGCACTAATGGGATGTAAAGTAGTTTTAGTTGGATGATCAGTGTAGGTAAAACAGGGAGCTCCTGGTTCTTTCTGCAACCTGACCTCCTGTGACTGTCAACCATATGAGCCAGCAGAGATGTGCACCATCTCAGACAAACTATAAAAAGCAGAGCAGTTTTTCTATTTTTGACAGCTGCGTGGTTGAACATGCTTTCCAGGTCTGATTAGGCTTCTTTGGAAAGGTGAGAAGATCAAAGACGGGCAACCCGACCAGCTGAGAAACCGACAGAAAGGAATCCTTGCCCTTGGTGGTGACCCATTTACAAGGAGAGCGGTTCCAGGGAAAACAGAAGGGGGATGCTGGATATTTGATGAGGAGGAGACACAAAGAAATCCAAAGAAGGAACTGAGGTTTTGAAGCATCCATCACTGTTGTTTTTTTTTGGTGTCATGGTGGACGCGACAATCCCACGAAACTTCCAGAACTTCCTCGTCAGAGAAGTAGCTCTCATGCAGAGCTACCGCTGTCATGATGAAGAACTCGTATTCTGGTCTTAAATGCTAATACTTATGTGACACAGAGGTGAGTCCTTTGCATCAAACCCAGAGGACACAATTAGACATTATTTTTATGACACAACGCCTGCTGAGCTTCAGACAGCGTGTGAGTGACGAGCTTTGTTACAAGTGAGCTGACTTTAAATTGCGGTTGGAGCCCACATTGTGTGCTGCACAGAAACATCCAGTATAACGGTTTTTATCTGAAATACCGTAACACGCTGTCACCTTGTGACCATTCATAATATCAGCCCACTAAAGCGTGTTGCTGACGTGGTTGTCACCAGGCAAGTGACTCACTTCAGTTCAGGTTTCAGAGACGCTGTCTTCCAGCGTGGCGCCCTTGACTCCAGAAACCCCCCCTGTGTACAGTTTCTGAAGGTGCGAGACGGATGGCGGAGGGGGTGAGGGTGGGGCACAGATATCCAGGCAGACAGACAGGCAGCGAGGCAGAAGAAAACGCTGGGTGAAAAGGACAAAAGATAGGGCAGTGGAGGCACATTCCTGCACAGCGCACCCCCAGACTGTTGGAATGCAGAGTGGAAAACATTGGGGGGCTGTGGGGGATGAGACTGGCTTATGCATTTGGAGAGGAGGAGGTGGGGGCACTGTGAGCATTTGTGTTTCTGCTGGAGGGTCAGTGAGGACAAGTCTGAATCCTTTCAAAATAGGTCATCCTTTAAATATTAAATACCCATCCATAAATCATATCCAGACAATTTGCCAGTTCAACCCAAGGCCCCCCCACCTCCCCGCTAAATCAACGGCTTTGGTCTATCTAAACATACAAATGAACAAAAAGACTTTTCATTGTCTCATGTGGATACAGACGGCTCCCGTCAGGACTGAAAACTGCCCTGGTAATCTCCCGCACTCACGTGTGGGCATCAGAGGCGAGGCCACGACTTTACCGGACTGCAACATGAGACACACAGCACACACATAAATACTGGAGTCTATTTCAGCACAGCTCTGACACACAAACGTCAGACTTCTGAAGCACGAAATATAAGCTCCTCAATCACTCGGATGGGGGCTCGACTCTGAATTTTGATTAACATCCAGTCGGACTGAAGCCAGGAAATAAAACAGGACTCCCCGCTGCAGAGGGAGTTCAAACTAATGAACTCCCTCTGCAGCGGGGCAGAGAGCATGAAATGACCCAGAATCCAGAAGGAATCGCAACGAGAAGTATGCAGTTCGTCTATAAACACAGAGGTGGTGTGTGTTTGTGACACTAGCTGAGCAAGCAGAGGTGAGACTGAGTTTAAAAATAAACATCACATGACCGTTCCCTTTAAGTGGATACAAGCGGAGCTCTTTAAACTTCTCATTTCTAGTCTGCAGAGCGTCTCCCCTCTCAGTCAGACTGCAGGCCTCAGACTCACTCCTGCGCATCTGTTTCCGTGCGTGTCTACCTTTTTTGCCACTTTGCGGGCTTCCCAGTAGGGCTTGGAGTCGTCCACGGCTCGGCCAATCTTCTTCACCAGCTCGTCCAGCTTCACTGTTGCTTCCACCAGCACCGCGCGAAACCTCTGCCGGAAGTCCTGCATGCATGCAAATGTGCAGTCAGGAGCATATCAATGCGACAGGGTACACTGCAGGCACACTGGTTGCTGCTCATGCTGTCGAGCTGTTAACACATAAAGCCTGTGCTTAATCATTACTAAAAACTAAAAAAAAATATACAGCTGTGCAGGATCTCAGCCATGTTTTTTTTTTTTTTGCCTCCATCGGGTGTTTTTGCCATCTGTGTAGTTGAGCAACTTTAAATGAATTCTTAGGTCAGGGAGCCTCCGTCTCTGAGAGAATACACCACATGTGTACTCTTGTTTTTGTTCCTTCACCGCGGTATCTTTTCTCGTATATACATACAGTTGGGACAGGTGTTCCTCACGTGACACAAAACTGAGAGACAATCACACAAAATGTCACTTTTGGGGTTCTAGTTTGACAGAGATGGTTTGGATCCACAAAATCTGATCCCGGTTCTGCTGGAAGTGACTTCCTGTGAAGCGGGAGTTCTTCGTCTCCACCGTCACCCATCGTCCTGTGCACACTCAAGATGGCCGAATGAATCGAAGTCCAGATTCGAACTTGCAGGTCCTGAAAATCTCTCCCACACTAATCTGTTACTTGAACCGAAAGCACGCACAAACACGCTGTGCATCTTATCCAACAGTCTGGTTGAGCACTTAAGCTACACTACTTGGTCATGAATCAGTCATATTTGTAAGTAATAATATGTTATTGCAGGAATACACTGTACTTGTGTGTGTTTTCATTTTTGAGGGGATCTTTTCTGGTTCACACACCATCTAGCTGAGACCAGTATTCCTCATTCCTGATTGGTAGGTGTGAGCTGAGTTTAGGATGAGGATGGGATGAATAAGTTTGGGTCCACTAAGACTGATGTTGGTTCTACTGGACTTCACTGCTAGTAAAAGGAAGATCTTCCTCTTCACTGCGACCCATCCCCGTGGGTATGCTCAGGACAGCCACTGGCTTCAGTCTGTGTGTGTGTGTGTGTGGGTGGGTGTGTGGGTGTGTTTGGCATCAATGCCAGGGTGTCAACGGGACAGTGTACTTGTTATTCATAGATATGTTCCGGCTAAGTTTATTGAGCCAGACCGCCTATTTTTATGCTGGTGGATGTGCTGGGTTACATTGCGTGTCTATTTAGATTGTAACTTTCAGAACAAGGGCTTGAAAGGCGCCACCTGTGTCCTGTTCACACCGCCGACGGAGCAGCGAAGGAGAGGCTGACGAAAGAAAGGGGGAAGGGTGCCGCAGGAAGCACGCTTCCTGTGACATCACAATGTTTCCTGATTTCCCATTCCTGCACCCAGAAGGTGACACAGCGCCGAGGAGCTACTGCTCCAGCTTCTATGTTTCTGGATTAAATCTGTCAGAGCACAAGAACTTTCAGATTGAGCTGGCACAGTCTCAAACAGATGGGGACGACGTTTGGAACCCCACTGCCTGAGCTTCTTCTGCATCTGCTGTAATTTGTCCTAAATCAACTCCAGATTATGCTGTAAAACTCCCTGCAGCCTGCCAGCACCACTTCACATTCTCCCACCCCGTATTTCACTTTGATGCCCATTTTTTCTTGTTTTTTTTTTTTTTTTCTGTTTGCTTATGCCTGTTACTTTATAACAGCTGTTCAGGTGTTTCAAATTATTAAGAGCACCATAAAAGAAAAGAAAAAGTAGTTTAAAGAGCAGGTTATAGCAGGCAATGCCGATAAAAACGATCAGGATTGATCATAGTTACCTAATACTCGGCTTGAAAACAGGAATGGCAAAAAAAAAGAAAAAAAACCCATCCTCTCATCCCATCCTCTCCACCTCTATTTCATTTTCTGCTTATTCCAGCTCAACTATGAGGGTGAATGTGGCTCTAATAAGAAACAGAAGAGGCCTACTTCCAGGATGAGAAAGACTGTGGTTTTTGTGCAACAGCAGCCCAACTAGCAGACAATAAAAACTCCTACAAACAAACAATCTTTCTCCAAATTCATCAGTTCAGTTGTACAGTCTTGTTGCGGTTTCAAATTTATTAAATGTGTGTACTTCAAATAATATGCAAGCAGTTTGGCAACTATGAGAGCACTTTGGATTATTTTTCTCTGAATGAGCTGTTTCCAAGTTAAATTTAACACTAAAGCCACAGTTATGACTCTTGTGGCCTTGTGTTTATAGAGCACACTATTATGTAGCAACATTCCCTGTCTCAGTTTTTCCACATTTTTTCCCTCAGAGCCAGCTTGCACCGTTAGAAAATGTCCATCTTTTTATGAAGTATTTCTTGAGAACTGTCATAAAGCCGTTACACGGTAGCGAGACATACTCAAGCAAAATAGGGAAAACCACATCAGGAACCAAAATGACTTTTCACTTTGTTAGAGTAAAAATCAAAGAAAAAGTATTTTAAAACTTAAAAGTGGGGCTTAAAGGCTGCTTTGGCTGAGCCAGAACTGAAAGTGTTTACTCCATAACAGAGGGGGTGAGGGGGTGGGGGTGCAGTAATGATAATGATCTCAGTGTTGGGGCATTGTCTTTACCTCCAGCTCACTCTCCCAGCGGTTGATGTCATCTGTAGACTGGTTTAACTTCTCCAGCTCTCCCTGTTTACAGAAAACATGACAGGCGTGGAAAGGCAAAGAGATGAAGCGGGAATGTTCAATCAAATTGTGTATGTAGAAGCTAAACTGTGTGACTTCTGTTTACCAAATTACTGAGCATGTGGTCTTCTGTGTGTGTGTGTGTGTGTGTGTGTGTGTGTGTGTGTGTGTGAAAAAGGGCAAAAATTCACTTTTTAATTTACTTATGAAGAAGTAAATATATGTAGGCCATATATTCAATTACATTCTTAGCAACATCCTACACATGATGACAGTTGGGCAGCTGTGTTGTTTTTATTTGCATGTGACATGTGGAACATCTCACCTGGATTCTGGGATCCACCTCTTCTTCTTCCTCTGCACACTGCGAGTCGTCCTCACACTTAATCCCGCTTTGTTCCATCCTCAGAATAGCTGGTGAATTTTTGGCAAAAGAAGCTCTTGACTGCAAATACTGCTCGACCCCCGGGGCGCTGCGCGGCAGTGATTCGCCCTCTCTAACCTCTACATAGAGCCCATCGCATGGTAAAGCCTTTCAGGGGATTGAGTTTGTTAAAAGAGGCAGAAGTGTCTGTGAAGCCTCACGCACTACCGCGGGCGTGTCCCAAACATCAAGTAAAGGATCATTTAACCTCAAGGATCCACAGCGGACGAACTGTGGCAGAAGAGCGCTTATAACTTTACCTTTAATGATAACTGGGAGTACTTCTGGCGTGGACTGTCAAAATAAAAGCCTCATGCATCGCTGTCTTGAAACTCAAAAGTCACAAAAAATCTCCTAAGACTGTGGAGGAGGTCGGTTCCACTGAAGAGAACAACCTCTACAAAGGCAGGGAAACACTTTGGTTGGAGATTTGGGGTCGACAGTGTGGGCTTTAGTGCCCTGCCCAGGAACACTTCAGCATGTGACAAGACAGAGGACTGACCAGGTGACCAGAAAGATAGAAAAAGAATTGACCAAAGTTTATTTGGAAAGACAGGTAAATAGCATA
>JAOWBL010000003.1:6422824-6477136 GCA_028564865.1 Zenarchopterus dispar
TGTGTGTGTGTGTGTGTGTGTGTGTGTGTGTGTGTGTGTGTGTGTGTGTGTGTGTGTACATATATATATAAGATTTATGTAAAACTACTATAATTGAGTCCACCACAGGGCCCCTTTAAAGCACATATTTATCTGTAATAAAACCTTCTCCATCTTTTTTCTCTTTCTCTCTACTAGCTGCTGGGTCTTCCAGACATAGATGATGACAGTTTTGAGCACTACCACACTGACATGGAGGGAGAACCTGGTCCCGACCACCAGCAGATGGGGGTTAGTCAGCAGTGACAGCCCCCCCTCCCCCTACCCTCAAGAGGAAGCCTGAGCTGGTGAAGAGCTGTTCCACATTAGCCCATTAAACAGCACACGCTCATACATACTTACAGTAAACCTGCTGAAAATGCCCCACTATGTTTTGAATGTCTCAGTGGCTTTGCTTCCCAAAGAGTGCACTTTGTTGACCCCTCCAGTCAAGCAAACTCCGACAGACATGCCTGTACACACACACGCACACACGTACTGTTTGAGGCTACGTGAAGTAGCCCCATAGAATGAAATCATGATTATTTATCATCTGGTTAAATTAAAAACCCACAGAACAGCAATATTACATCAGCTTTTTTTATGCATAAATTCATGCAGATGTTATGGCAATATAAACTTTCAGCTGTGGAGATGATAGTGCCAGATAGCTTAGTTTATCTACCACCCAGAGGTTACATGTAATCCAAATGATAGATGAAAGGCTGAAAGCTGGTAGTATGTGGCAACGTGAGGCAGCTGGAGTGACGCAAGGAGGTGAGGAGGGAGGGAGTTCAGCCAAAAGTAATTTTCATTTTATGGAGGAAACCGAATGAGGACATACAGATAGATATGGCATAAGTTCAACCGTGCTGATCTCAATCTATCCTGTTTCAAACCCACTTATAGTCACACAGGTTACAGTGCAAAACAGCTTTTCAGCAGAGCGCATCGTTTTTGAGGTGTGTTTGTTAATACTTGCCAGGCAGAACACCTCAAGGGGTTAAAAGTCACTTTTAAAAGATGTTTTAGTGAGTGCTGCTATCTTATGACCATCACAACAAAGGCCCATGCTGCATCCTCAAGCCCCTCCTGGTTTGGGTGTCTCAGTATCACATGACACCCAACCGTCTGTATCCTGTAGTCTTCCTGTTTGTTGGTGGTGGAGATACCCTCCTAATGCTTGCCAAAATCTCTTTTTCGTGTGTTGTTTCGAGTGTGTCGTCTCACCGAGAGGCTCCTCCTGCTCATAAGTTTAACAAGGGCACACCCGCACCCCTGGGCGATATCACAGGGTGGAGAAATAGTTGTTGTTGGCTGCGCCGCCTGCCTATCATATTCTTTCAAATCTCAACGTGTCACACTGAGTGTTCTGCACTGCTTCAGGCCCCTCTAGCTTTCAATTACTAGACCCACACGCGAGCAAGACTGTCAGGTTTTTATTTGCCCATTTACTTTGGCTTTGTACATGCTTGTGTTTTTATTTGCCTATTGAATGTTTCTCATGCAGAGTATCTTTTTATTTGTATTTATTGTTTTTTTTTTTCTTTGCCCCCTGACTTGTGACATTGGTCAATAAACCGTCAAAAGTCAATACACCGCGTCTCTGTCTGGTTAATGGCACACAAAGCAGCAAACATGGAGGGATTTTCATATCTCCGAGGCCTGGTGACCTGCTGCTGCGTTTACGGCGCTCTGGCGTCGGGATGACGTCACGTGCCACCTGACGCGCCCTCTCAGCGCTTCATCGAGTTGGACACTTTGGACCGCGCACACAGGAAGCAAGGCTCTGGTATTCAAAGTAAAAGCCTGAAGGTGCCGCTCTGAAACCCAGCGGTGACTTTTTTTTTTAATTTTTTTGACTGATTACATGCAAACTGCGAGATACATCCCCACTATTTGTAATTCTTTTACTATTTACTATAATTAAAATAGGCTTAAGGTCGATCAGCTACAATAATGCGTCCTACTCTTCATGTAGAAGTAATAATAATCCAAAAATATACATACTGTACATACAATTCTGAAGGACTACTTTTATTTCATATACTTTAAGTTTTTTCTTTCTCAGTAAACCTTTCTTATCGTGATATAAATATACACTTCATGTTGCTGAACAAAGTTTGAGCTCTGAACACTTCCCCATCACTGTTTAAGATCACTTACATGCACATTTTTGTCTCATTGTTTTAGTCACAAATATCACGTGACTCGTTTAAGAGAAACTATACAAGACATTTAATCAAACAGAATTTAGTTCTGTTGTTTGGGCAACTAAATTGGACTTTATAGGCACCTGTAGCACGTTTTTTTTTTTTGTGAAATACAACCACTTAAAGGACGACAGAGGTCTAGATGAAGAATAATTCCCCTATCAAAGCTGGATGGAGATGAAGACAAGTCGTTTTAGAGCCGATAAGTTTTATTTCAGAGGTCGTACTTTTGAATTCTCAATTAAAAAAAAAAAAAAACCCAACAAAAATAAACTTTTACTTTGATAGGGAAGTCTATCTTCATGTCGTGTACTTAAGCTCGTTTGACAAGCTGCCCCGCCACAGGAGGAGGGCAATCCCTGCTTTTATTTTTCTTTCCAGACGGCCGCAGTTCGGCACAAAAACAAACCCGGATCGGAAGAGCTTTGAGGCCGACTCTTGCGCTTCCTCGTCTGAAGCGAAGGACCTGAAGGCGTAACACTGAAGAAATTTTTTTTTTTAAATTCACTTCATTTTTCCACGGTTGAAAAGGGAAAGGGCTGCGCTGAGACACAAAAAAGGATAGTTGAAAATAAAGTTAGGCGTGAGCGAGTGCGCACTTTACGCACAGAGCGCACCATGAAACTGTGAGATGTTTGCGCACCTCGACGGTGTCTCTCTAGACATTATTTCCTCTGCTGTTGTTGTGTCTTCAGGAAACGCAAGCATGTGTCGTGGCTAGAAACTTTAAAACGCTCACAAAAGAAAACTCCGAGAAGACGAGCCTGACACATCATGGGGGCCAAACAGAGCAGCCCCGTGTTTGACGGCAGAACTCGAGCTTACTCCAGCTCTGATCTCCCGTCTGGAAACTCAGGTGCGGGGGAAAGGGTTGCGGGGTTTCGGTACACCAATGGACCCGAAGGGCCCCGAATCCGATACACGGCCGGAGGGCCAACGAGCTCCGGGCTGAGTATCCCGGCCGGTGCCAGGTCAGGGTCACACAATCAGAGCCTGGATGGCCCAGATGGAGATGAAGGCCAGCTGCCCCCTGAGGGACACAGACTATTCATAGGGTCGCTGCCAGCTCACCTGTCCCCTCGCCTGCTGGGAGGTAAGATTGTATAACATGCAGATCCTCTAAGGTGCATTGAGCTAAATGTTATTGCTTTGCACTTGTACTCTTTAATCTCTTGACTTCCTAATCTCTCCTCCTTCACTGTAACCTAGCAGTCAGTTTTGATGAAACGTGTTTAATTCTGTTTGTTCACTGTCCTGAACCCGGAGTGAGTCTTCCTTATCTCTCAGTACTGTCTCTCTCTCTTTTTTTCCCCCTGCAGCCTCACGTGGCACTGCTGTAATGTCTCCAGTCTTTATCCTGCCTCATTATGACTCAACAAATAATTTAATTCAGGATATCATCAGCTCCTGACAGCCTTCATAAACTCTTCCACTTCAGTCAGAGTTGCTTAGTATTTTTCCATTTGACATGTGATACCTGGCATATGTTAATAGCAGCCTGATGACTGAGCCCTTTGTTTAGCACTTCTGCACACTTATCATAGCCACAGGTAGCTCTGCTGTACTGCGCTGCCCTTTGTCTTCCTTCTTCTGCTGCTTCTCCTCTGTTTTGCTAAACGGGCCTGTTTTTCACTGTGGCTGAGGGAAGAGTGCGCTATGTAGGTCAACAGATAAGAGCTTCCTGCTGGTTACACATTGCTTGGCAGACACACACACGCACACACACATGCACGCAGAGAGAGAGAGACACGCACGCACACAAACTTCCTGAATCTGCAAGTCTTGCTGTTTCTTAACTGGTGAGGCTGTCTCCAGATCGGACCACAACAAAAGAGTGTTGCAACCCTCAATCGTCCATGCTGCTCAAAAACAAAAACAGCTAAAGAAGTCCGACACACGGTCAGACTTTCACAAAAGGATCCAAAACCAGCCGTGTTTTTACTCCCACTTCCCTCCTCTTTCAGTTTAGCACCAGAGTTAACAGGGAAGTGGAGTCACTGATAAACTCATCAGTAATCTTTCTCATGAGAGTCATGTGACTGTCAGCCTCACAATATGTCTCCCAATGTGAGACTTTAAAAACACATAGCATGAGCACAGCCAGCTGCTGCAGAGACGGTTGCCAGCTGCATATTTGATTTTTATTTGTGCTTCTTTTGGCTGAGTTCTTACAATGTTTAACAGATCATCTTATGATCTCAAGTCTCCTTTTTCCACATTTCTGTCTTGTGCCTGTCAAGTTTTAGTAACAAAAAAAACCCCAAAAGCAGGGATTGACATTAGCCGTACAGCTTTGGCTAACATGTACATGTACATTTGGATACAATTTGCTGTCAAAAACTATTGAAGAACATTATAATGTGTATGAGAGGGTTTAGTACATACTCTGAGTACTGGCACTGGCACACAGACTAATGGAACAATAATTTACTTTTATTCTCAAATGCTTGCTTTTCTCTGAGTTGTGGTTCATCGATAGAGTCCGTAGTTATCTGTTATTTAGCCACAATCCTGTGATCTGTGCGCTGAGCTGGTTATTAGAGCACAGTACTGCAGGTGGGAAAGCTGAAGTAATGTCACAGTCAGCATGCTGTTGAACATCCCACACCGGCTGAACAAGTGCCGGGTTTCACTGTCGGGCCATTTCTCTGTATCTTAAGGTTTCAGAAGCTATAATCAATATCTTTTTCCTATATAGACAAAGTTTTACTAGTGTTGCGTTCATTCAGCGTTCAGAACCAGATTCCTGCTTTCTGGTGCATTCAAAACTTGGATAATGGGAATAAACTTCAGACAAAAGGAAGAACATTTTATGGCAATTTTCAGTATTTTTGTGCTTAAGTGGACTATATAAGTTCTGTTGAGAATCTGCAGTTAACAGTAAAGGAAGACAAATGAGAGAGAGTTTTAAATCCCCACATTTGAGGTAAAATGAATGTGATGTCATTTCAAGTTGAAGTAAAGAAGAAATAAAGGTAGAGAAGGAGGATAATGCTACTCTGAGCTGGATCTGTGATGTCACAAAACCCTGCAAACTTAAAAGGCTCACTTAATGAGATATATAGGGTGTTTAAGGTTTTCTTTTTTTTTTTTAAAATAAGCACCAACTTCACAACAAAAATGCATTTGTAAGAAATTAACTAAAGCTTTGTTTCAAGAAAATTGAAGGACTTTTTTGGGACTATTACGCTAGTTTTAAGAATTATAGTCGAGACATTTTTCTTAGCCCATCTGCAAATATATTTTTGCTTAAAATAAGACTATTTGTACCAGAAGTATGGACTATTACACTTAGAAAAGGGCTGTTTTTGCAGTATTCTGACCATAAATTTATGCTCTCAACCACAGAAAGTACTTAAAGAACTTTGGTCAACTTTGACAGAAAATGTAAAACCAACTGAATGATTGTAACACGTAAACGATAATATCTCTGCTGGATTTGGGAGACTTTGTATGTATGCATCCAATTATGAATCAGTGCAGTGATTCATAGGTGAGGTGCAAACTCTCATATCTGCTCAGCAAACAGCTGACTGCCAAGATCAGTCGTTTGCAGCCAGTTTGCATTGAAAAACATTCAAATTTGTATGACGTAAGTGGATGCTGAGAAGTGCATGCAGGTACTGGGTCATGTAGCAGACAGTCCCATGTGCTCTCTTGTGTATATGTCAATATAAGACTGTGGGAGTGTTAAATCAGGGTTCTCATGTTTTTGCTCTTGTCTTTTCCTCCCAGGATTCCACTGCCCTGTTTGCTCCAAGTTTTTGGCGGTGGATGAAATGGAGAAGCACCTGCTCATGTGTTTCAGCAAAACGCGCCTCACCTACAACAGTAAGAATAAGGGGGTGAAAGTGCAGCGGGAGACTGTCTTTCGAGTTATAAGTACTTTTTTTTTTTTTTTTTTTTGATGCAGACAAACATTAGGCAACACATTTCTAGTTCTCACTCGATTTATTTTTGGTTAAAAAGGGACCGGAAAAGCGACAAGTGAGACTGAACAGCGACAAAGGAAATGAAGGTGTGTTAGAGGGTTATGGATATACACAACAACAGCTGCAGGCAGCACGGATGAGCAGTTCCTCAGACTGAAATCATGGTTCCTGTGTTCGCATGAACAGGCCTGTAAGCACTTTGCAAATGCTCTGTCCGTACCACAATTTAGTTAAGAGTTATTTGCAGCATGTGCACATCCGTCACTTGGGAATGAGAAATGAAAATGTCTGCTTTGCCAGTGAACATCTAATGGTTTTTGTCTTTTGTGGAACAATGAGGAAAAAGCTGCCAGCTATCTATTCTTGTAATCTCTTTTAATCAAGAGTGATGCATGCATGGATCCTCTTGTCCGGCTTCCCTTCAGAAGGGGCCTTCATCTATTCTAGTCGTAAAACTGAAGTTTCATCCACTTAGTAATACTTTTGTTTTCCTGGCTTGGACTCGTACAGTAATCACAGAAAAGTTTCAGCTGCACAAGGATTCCCAAAGACTTTGGTCAGTTGTGAAGTTTAAGCCATTTTAAAGACACATTAAGCATAAACTGGGCCTTAGAGTCTGTACATAGCTGCTGACTTCCACATGAACACCCCCCACCCCCTCCCCACTACACTGACATGTTCCTGTTATTATAGTTTCCTTCATTTCTGCTGGTCAGCATCTACAGAACGAGGTGTGCTGTGCATGCACACAACAAATCAAGTCGGTGCTGTCGGGGCAGGTTGTTGGACACACACACACACACACACACACACCATCTTCTAGGAATACATTTTCATAAACTGTTGGGCATTTTATTATCTAACAGTGTGATATGTTTTCTGATGTAATTTGAGTACAGTTTAACCTGTAACTTGTGCTTATCAGAATAAAATTGAAAAACCGGTATATTCAAATTTTTATACAGGTGACAAAAATGCACCTGCACTAGAATGTGATAAACTGCAGCAGGAAATTTCAACATCTAACTCGACTGTACGATGCAGGTGCATCGAAGAGCGAAGAGCACCCACACATCTAAATGCGCGCACACAGGAAAAACAAACAGATCTTGTCTGTGGAAACAAAAAAAAAAGAGAAGAAAAAACAGAAAACATGCAGTTGGCAAGCCTTTAAGCTGAAGACGTGCCAAGTTTGATGTGTTGCAATAATTTTTATTGGAAAAAAGCACAAAGTAAGGCCTCTTTCAGTTCTAGGGTTTAATGTATCAGGACATTTTAAATTGTTTCATGAATAGTACCCCAACAACATTATATACAATGATGCGCCATTATTCTCTTAAAGTGTGAAAAGCAAAGAACATCAGTTCAGTAGCTTGTAGAACTACCTTTTTTTTTTTTTTTTTAGCAGAATGTGAGATGTTTTCAATCTCACAATGTGCTGGGAGGATTTTGCAGCGTCCCTTTTGACAACATTGCTTCAGTTCATGGAGTTTTTCAGGGTGTTGTTGTTGCATGTGTCTGATGACTGGACTTTGACTGGACCATTGCAACATCATCATTTAACTTCCACTTTACCTCATTTGGGTCATGGGGGCAGCAGCCTGAGCAGAGAGGCCGAGACCTCCCTCTCCCCAAGCACCTCCTCCAGCTCTTTTAGGGAGATACCAAGGTGTTCCTATGAGACATAATCTCTCCAGGATGTCCTAGGTTTGCCTCTGGGCCTTCTCCTGGTTGGATATGCCCAAAACCAATCCCAAGGAAGACATCCAGGGGGCATCCTCACCAGATACCCAAATCAACTCGGCTGTTTCCTCTCAGTGAGGAGGAACGTGACTCCGAGGCCCTCCTCGATGATTGAAGGGCTCGCTCTATTGCTGATGATTCTGTACTTTACTGTCATATTGAGAAACTGGAATTGGTTGTAATGGGCTCAAACCGGTAATGATCCTTCTGCTGGTTGACCTTTAAGGGAAAGTCCAGCCACCCTGTGGAGGAAACTCATTTCAGCTGCTTGTCCCTCATCCCATAGGACACACTCTCAGCCTCTTCTAGGGAAGATGTGTTGGTGGGATTGAGAAGGTCCCCAAAAGTATTCATTCTGGCTGACCCCTGCTAGGCCCCATGGGTAAAGGCCTGGGCACCAAGCTTCTGCCAGTGAGCCCCTCCCCTAAGCCTGGCCACATATCTCCCTCCAACATGGAGCCACATATTCCCCTGCGGGAGTCTGATGGGAGATATGTGGCTCCATGATAAAAATCAAGGAGCCATATATCCCTTTCCTGCCTCAGGGCAGTGGATATGTGATATGTGGCTCCTGGATCTTTATTGCCCATGTTTGTCTAGAATGGCGCGTAGTCTGGCCTGTCTCCCAGAACTCTAGCTGGGAAAACGGGAGAGATCCTGGGATCACTGAGGCAACAACCCCTTCACCAAAATAACAGCAAATAACAGCAGGGAATGGCAATAATGGCATATCCACACATAAAGAGTAAAGACGGCAGAGCGAGGGAAGATTCTCAGAAAATGTTGGCTCATAGCAGCCCAAAGTATATGTTTTATCAAAAAGGAAAGTTTTAGGTCTAATTTTAAAAGAACAAAAAGTGTTTCCCTCCCAAACCCAAACCTGGAAGATGGCTCTGACTCCAGTTTTGCTCCTTGAAATTCTAGGAACCACAAGTACGTTGATACATTGGGAGCTAAAGTCCTCTGTTGAAATAACATGTAACAATGAGTTCTTGAAGATAATGAGTCGGTCCCTGGCAGCTTTATATGTGAGGAGAAACATTTTAAACTGTTGTTGGATCATCAGGGCGTATCTGAGGAGTTAGACATTTGAGAAATTTACTGTTTTCTGTTGATTTTCATCAGAATTCCTTTCAGCAGTATTTTGGGTCGGCTTGAGGGTTTTCAGTCATTTTGGGGATGCTAAATTGTCCCATTTTTTGAAGAAACAAATGCATAAACTACTTTGTGGGCATCATTCTGAGATAAGATGCTCCTAGCTTTGCCAGTGTTGGTTAAACAAGGCTTTGCTTAAAAACTTTTTCCACGTGTGAGATAAGTGGCATATTTTATGACTAGCACAAGAAGTTAAGGCTCTATCATCCAGAGTTACTACAAGACTAGACAGAGCATCCAGATAACAGACTCAGTCTTGATTGAAGCAAAGGAAATAAGTTGCCCAGAACTTTATCTCTTTATTGCATGCTTGTTATCTAACTGAGTTAATCTGGCTTCACAAGTTTCATCTCAATGGAAGTTTCTGCATCGTTGTGTAACAATATTAACCAGTGGAAGGATTATAAAGTCATAAATATTAGTCCAAGCACAGAACCCTCAGACCTGCGAAACTAACTCCGGAGTGTGACTGAAAACTCATAACTAATCAACACTCGCATGAACGCTTCAGACAAAGGCTGTTTTTGTTGTTGTTGTTGAATTAGTCACACTTGCTGATAATAACTCCAGGACAGAGTTATTATAGTCAACGAAAACTACGACTAAAACTGAAATAAAAAATAAAGACTACAAAAAAAACCACAATTTTCTTCATTTAAAGACCTGTTTAGGTCCTGACTATTTTATTATTATGTTTGCAAAACCTGAGAATTGAGGGATGAAGTGCTTTCTTTTTTTTACATAACTGTATATATGCAAGATTAGATTTCTCTTCATGTTAATTTCTGTTGCACTTTTCTGCTCATGCACTCTCTCTCACACTCTCTCTCTCTCTCTCACACACACACACACCTTTCACACACACACCTTTCACACTCCACACACCCACAACAGTGTGCATGTTGCTGATAACTTTACCAGTGCGTGTCCCTTTCCACATACGTTTTAAAGTGTTATGTGACTTATCACAGACACGCAGATGTTTGAAGCCTTGACTCTGGATCCTTCACCTAACTCCAGCAAAATACTTAAGCTGTTCCACTGAGTCCATCTTTCAAAAAGTTCTCTTTTTAAAAAAAAAAAACAAAACAAACAAATGCCCCTAAAAACTGTAGTTACGTCTTCTCCTCTGATGAAAACTAATTGACTTGCTGTGGATTATTTTGCCAATAAACACAGTATTTTAAGTGTAATCGTCACCTGGTAACGTGTTGGTTTGATCCAAGGGTCAGTTTTTGTTTTCTGCTGTTCAATCACAGCATCCTATTTTCATATTTTCAAGAGCATGATATATATATATATATATATATATATATATATATATATTTTTTTTTTTTAATCTAATTTACTGAACATACTAAAAGCTGTCGGCTCCATTTGGAGACCACCACCTCTCTGTTCACGTCTGGGCTCAGATGACAACAGGTACCTGAACAGATGGTTGCGTGGCTTTCAGTGAAATGAACATTTGGTTTGCAGAGCAGCTCTTTGCTCATTTTGTCTGTTTTCTCTTTCTCAGAGGACATCCTGTCCAGAGACTCTGGGGAATGTGCCATCTGTTTAGAGGAGCTGGAGCAGGGAGACACCATTGCCAGACTGCCTTGCCTTTGCATCTACCATAAAGGGTAACTACACTCATGAAAACTTGTAAAAATCCACTCAGTTAAACCTGGAGAGAGTTTGGAGTGTACATCAAATCTACCAGGTGGACAGACTTAATGATCACTGAAGAGTCCCAGAGTTTATATTCAGTACAAGACACACGAATCGGTACATTTACATGAACTGGTCTAGATGAGCTTTAACCAACAATCATTTAGTTTATTTTACTAGTACACGAACACAACCTGGTAGCAAATACTGAATACCAAGCATAAACGTTTAAATGTCCTGGACACTTATGTTCAGATTTATAAAAGCACAATAATACTTTTCAAAGTAATATACATGATACAAAGTGCTTTGGAGAGTAAAAGAGTCGACGTATAAATGTAACCATCACTCGCATTACTACACCAACTACTTCGCCTACACCGCTGCTCCACAGCGACCCGGAGACCCAGCCAGCACATCCAGGCATGATGGCAAGGCCAGGACGCCAACACACATACTCTCATGCATGTGTATTAACTCACAACTAAGCTTAAAAACTAAAGAACTGAAACCACATACTTCAACTACTTTTTTTTTTAAACAGGAAAAAACAAAACATAACATTTCCTCTCTTCATTTGGTAAAAGTTTACGTCTCTCAGCGAGACTGGAAAGTGCCGGGGCAGCTGGCGTGAAACTTTCTGAGAAAGAAACGTGGACAAAAGAAAAATCTGTTCATTTTCAGCGTGTATTTGAATAATGTTTTGTGCAACAGGGCCTTAGGATGAGATCCATGGCGCCTCTTCGTTTATTTTTAAGATAAAAAGAAAGAGAAAAAAACCCCCACAATTGTTACCATGCTTTGAGCCGTTATGCGTCACGTTTCATTTGTATTATAAAGACATGGGGAGTGAATATCCACTTATCAACATTGGGAAAAGCAAGTAAATAAGAATATTATCAAGACTGGAGAGCTATTCTTAGTTTTTTTTACTTTTATTGCCAGACCTGCTTCATGCTTTATGACCCAGCAGTATCCACCTCCTCATCTCCTAGCAGCCCGTCTCACCAGCGACTTGTTTCAGGGAGTTTGGAAGCAGAGTCTCCTGGCAGAATGAAACTCCCTTTGGTGTGGACTTTGGGCTTAGTGACTTTCAGAAAAAAAAAGTGTTTTAATAAAAAGGTTTTAGACATTTTTCCGAAAATAAAATGTAATTTTGCATCAGTCCTCGGCTTCCTTTGACCTCAAGATGCTGAACGTCTGCTCTGTCTTTTCCTGTTTCAGGTGCATTGATGAATGGTTTGGGGTGAATCGCTCGTGTCCGGAGCATCCGGCGGACTAGGAGCCGCCAGTGTCCGGTTTCAGCCTGCAGAACATCGCCGAGGCTGGCTCTCTGCCCTATGTTAACCCCAACACTGTCTGTTCCAGCTGAGCATCAGCATTCCTCAGGGATTGTAAGACATTAAGATGCGAAGAATCGTTCTGTTTTGCCTCACGGGAAAGCGATGGACTTTGGATACGTTTCTCCATGGGGTGTGAAGTTAAAACAAACCCACCGGTGGGGTCCTTTTGTCTCCAGAATACATGTGAATGTTCCTTACACCACTTGTTGGCCTGAAATGGATTCACGCAACCTGGAGTCCGACCCGGACGGTTATGGTGAAGTGGGTGTGGCTTTTACAGCGGAGGACTCGTTTGTGCCGGTCGGTGGGCGGAGGTCAAGGCCGAGCGACTGCTGAGAGACTTGGTGAGGAGGCTGATTTTGTGCAATACGAAAAGCAGCCAAACAGAATTCAAAAACAAAGTCTGTGTCAGCTTTAAGGGATAATTGCAGTGTTAACAGTGGTCGGGGAATATCGTTGTTCCAGAGCGGCTGTCTGCGTCGTGTGTGAAACAATCAAGCATCCTAAACCCAATAAGATAGTCGGACTGTGTGAATCACTCGGCCATTTAGTACCACAGAAATGTGATCGTGTAGTTTAGCAGTGAAATGAAATAAAGGTGCAGACATATTTAATGATGATTCATGCTCTAAGGAGTGCCATAATGTGCTGCTAAGTCATCGACTGGAAAGTTTTCTTTTAACCTTTGAACCTGATTCTTCGTTGTTCTTTCAGTTTGTACTGTAATGAATTGCACATCAATAAATGTTTTATCTTTTTGTGTTTTTTCCTGCATACAAACTGCTCTGTGCTTATTTTGTACTTGGACACTGATTAAAACAGTTGTTACTTTTGTTTTCAGGACATGAAACAAGTAACGGCCAGAAGGATATGTTTTTTTTGTTTTTTTTTTGTACATTTTATAAAAAATAAAAGCGAATTAAAATAAAAGAGCAAATGGGATTAAAAGGGAATTAACTCCTTGGTGCCTGTATTTGATACATACCTTTTTTTTTAAGACATCTGCACCTCCCCCAGGATCAAAACAATATTAGTAATAAACATTTATATCATTAAAAATGAACACAATTGCCCAATGTATTCATAGAGAAAAAAAATTAGGAATTGTTAAAAACAGAATTGGGATGTTTTTGTAATTTCAATTTATAATAAACTGTAACTTCGAAAAAAATAGTTTTCTGTGGATCATTTCAGATGTCAGGCATCAAGGGGTTGGACACCTAGTTCAGAAAAACATTGCTGAAGTTGGGAAAAGTGGAAGAGAAACGAGAGCAGACAAAGAAGCGCTATCACAACCGACCGTTCACAAAGACTCAACTGAATCAGGCTTTTAGAAAAACCTAAATATCACCATCAGGCAAGGATCACATCTGTAATGATTAACCTTTCAGTGAATCACCAAGATGTATTTTACTGGAACTACGTAATAAAGTTGAGGAACAACGAGAAAACTACCACAAAGCTAGAAAGAGGCTGACTGTTTGCAAACCAGGAAAAGATGGCACAAATCCAGGAAACTAAGTCACAGTTGCTGAACATTTATCATCTGCAACATAATGGAGGAAAAGATGAACAAAATATCAAACTGCGCTACGGAGTTCAAAGATTTATAGCCAGATATCAGAGGAAAATAACAGACTTTAGAAAGAGAATGAAGAAAATAGATCCTGAATTATGTTTAGAGAATTAAATAAAGTGTGTTCTGTGATGAAAAATTAGGAATTCTTAATAAAACTGGATGAATTTTAGCTTCAAGGGTCAGATATATTAATGCTTTTTAAAATATTTTTTATAAGCACTTCTTTATTTTCAGCTATCATAAATTTCAGTATCAAACAAGATGAGATTTCATTGTTTCTACGGTGACGAGCAATGCAGATGAGGTTTTTAGACTTCATGATGATGTAAGGAGCTACTGAGTAGACAGTGAAAAGTTTGAAAAGACAATTGGCGGTATAAATCAGGTCTTAAACTTTCAGTTGACAAGATGAAGACAACAAAGAAAATTAGCAGTGTATTTACATAAAATATTTAACCAAGATCCAGTTTTTTGGGTTATAGGTGAATTAGCAAATTCTGTGGGATGTTAATATATATAAAAAAAACTAAACGCAACAGAGCTTAAGATACTGCTATTAAACATTAACCCAAGAGTGCCAATAACAGTAGTAAAGCTCAGATAAAGGTCTCCGTAGATTTAACACTATTAAAAAAAAAGGCTTACATGTTGACTGATATCACAGTTATACTATATATACACAGATGCATTAAAGGGTTTACCTCTCAGAGTAGAAGTTTATTTATTGTTTATCATGAGACAGTTTAATATAAAAGTAGGGGAAATCAATAGTAAGAATTATCAGTGTGCACATGAGAGAATTAATGGGTGCAGTCAGTGGTACCCTAGTGGTTACAGAGGTGGGCTTGGGTGTGGAGGACCCATGTGCTATGCCCCGGGTTAACAGAGGTGAGCAAGGCCCTCAACCCCTAGCTGCTCATGAGTGCCGTAGCATCCCACTGCTCCTACTGTAACTAGTGATGGGTTAAAAGCAGAGGACACATTTCAGTGTGTTTTGTGAGATATATACTGACATATAGAGATCAATAATCAGTTCAGGCAACATTTCATTATTTACAAATTTAGAGGACAATCATTAAGATATTCTGATAGAAATACAACTAAAACTGGACACAGTTCATATGATATTTTGAAATATGAAAAATGACAGATAAATTGCCAAAAGAAGCAGTAAGAAGTATGAATAGTGATTTAGTTGTTTCTGTCAGCAGGACAGAAATCCAGAGCAGCATCTGTCACAAACTAAAAGAGTGATACAAAAACTAATGGTTTTGTGTTATAATTCAAAGGAAATTGAAATCAGATAAAGAGGAAAGAAAAGATGGTTATGTTGACGTGTTATGTTCGCACTACATACCAGTTGGTGGCGATAATGAGCAGATTTAGGGTTTGTTTCCTAAGTGCAAACGAAGCAGAAGAAGAACAACTAAGGAGAAGAAGCAGAAGAAGAATAGACGAGCGTTTGTTTTGCGGGAGTTTATTTATTAGCGATATTCGATATTATTAGCTTTATCTCGGAAAAGCGACTTATACTTTCAACTTCCCGAGCATTTATTTTACCGTATTATATACAGTCTTGAATTTAAAGGTAAGCTCTTTCAAATATACGTCTTCTAAGGCTCCATTCTTTTCTCGACTTTTCTTTGAGCTGGTGGCAGAAAGTTAACCTCCTTCTGACGTTCACATAATAATCTACTGGTTCCGACTTTATTCTGTTTTTTCTCTTAATCTACACTGGAAACCGAATGTGTCTATTGTCAGATTAGGAATCATCAATTATAGGTCGAGATGTCGTACATGCTGCCTCACCTCCACAACGGCTGGCAAGTGGACCAGGCCATCCTGTCCGAGGAGGACCGGGTCCTCGTCATCCGGTTCGGACACGACTGGGACCCCACATGCATGAAGATGGACGAAGTTCTTTACAGCATCGCTGAAAAGGTTTGACCAATGACTTATCTGCGGGTCTGAGCTGTCGACAGCGTTGTACTATTCCAAGTCAGCGCTTTCAGGAGATTAAAGTGGTTTAAAAGTGTCAGTGGTGGACGACACAGTCAGTTGAACCACGTTACTGAAGCTGAAGTTTCAACATCTGGTTCAGTCAGAAGCTTCAGATGTGGGTTACTGTGTACTGTTGGACAATTCCTCTTAACGCCTGCAGAGGCCGCTGTTTCCGAGGTTTAACTTTGGATAGGGTTAGGAATGAGCGCATCAGAGAGGCGGAACATGTCAGATGGTTTGGAGATAAAGTCAGAGGCTAGACTGAGAGGGTTTACACATATGTATGCAAATTTGTTAGTTCATCTCTACTGCTCTGATATAAACTAAGCAAAAAACTTTATTGTACTGCTTATCTACATGGGGGAATTTTTGCCAGATGACAACTTGAGTCCCCATCATCTGCTCAGGGGTTCATTTACAGGTGAAACTTTGTTGTGAACTTTTTACCACTGCTTGAGAGATCAGTAAAAGCAAAGCAGACAGTTTTGTGGTTCCTTCTGGTGTTTCAGCATCAGTATGTTCCTAAATGTCATGCACAATATCTCATGAACTATTGGCAAGTGGGAACATGCATCTCCTCCAAAATTAATGTTGAACTCAACTTAGATATTTTATGCCAAATCATTAGGACATGAAATTTGACAACTCCTCTCTGATTTATGAATCTGAATGCAGTTAATGCACAAGTTCAACTGAAGAGTGCTCAAGTCTGTATCAAGTCCTTGGAATTAGGGCTCGATTTGGACTCTAATCAAAATCTGGAGAAGGAACATAAGTGGGTTTTGTCCTTGTGCTGTTTCAGTTTAAAAGTGCAGAGACATAAAGGAAATACAGATGCAAAGATGCTGCACATACCTTTTCCTGCACACAAACTGGTATTTATGAAGGAATAATCTGTGGATTATTTGCAAATGAATTGTTATATTAAAGTACAAGCACTAATTTCTGATAAAATCAGTACTTCTCTGCTGTGATGTAATGTTAGGATAACTAGCTGATGTTGACTAATTACGGAGTGATAAATGTCTCTGGTACTTCATGATGCAGGAGAAATGGATTTCACAAAAATGGGTCTATTACTTTCCAACAGATATGATAAAAAAAATATTAGTAATAAACTAGAGTGAGCCAACAGTTGACATACAAACTTCAGCATATTTCTTAAGAAATAAATTTGACACTAGTTGCTGCATTTATATTTGACTTTGCTGAGTTTTCGCTGTAAATAGACTTGAGTGTCCTGTCTTTTATCTTTGGTGTTGTAGCTGTACTAAGATGATGCTCTGCAGACCTCACACGGTATCGTCTTGCTTTTCTACCAGGCTATATTGGAAAGTGTAGTAACATGGTATCACAGGCTGGTACGGTAACTTGACTGTGCAGCTGAGGTCAGATCTGCTCTGTGAAGATATGTGCAGTACTAGCTGTTGACTTGGAACTGTAAGTTCTCTTTTTATTATATTTAATCTGCACACTACTTCTGTAAATTATAAATTCAGTTTTTTGTATTTTACCTAAAATTGTACATTATTGCTGTAAAATTAGTTTTACTGTCACACTTTTTTGTGATTGCTATTCACTGTTTTTACTTATGTATCTGCTAGGATGAGGCCCCCCCAAAAATGTTTTTTCCTACAGCGACAATATAGTATATTATAATCTGTTCACATCAGCTTTAATTGTACGGGCCAAAACAAAGATATGCAACCACAAAACTCATATTTAAGATTCGGTCTGTTCCAAAAAGCAGGTGTTGCTGTGTTTTGCTGTTGGACATGTCATACAGATAAACAGACTTGGCACAAACTGCTTTTCAGTTAGTCTTATTTGGGTACCAGAGGATTAGTTTATGGCTAAATGATGGATTGATTGAGAGGTAGCATACTGGACAACACTGGTATCGTTGCTCAGTGTTCAGACTTTAAACTTAAAATTGATGAAGAGGAAAAAAGAACATAAAAAAAAAAAACCTCTACAGGTTCAAATTCTTTATGTAGGCAGCCACAACTAAATGTGGCCTAATAAATGCTTGTACCTATAATATAACAGTGTTTGCACACAAACCACAGTATTCTGGCAGCACTAAAATTTAACAAGCAGCTTATAAAAGAGCCAACCCACATCCTGTTGTTTTTGTGTCATGTAACCAGTTGCCTCTTATAATTATGACAAGTGAGGAGAAAGTTGTTTATAGCTTTTTTTCTTTCTTTTTTTATTGTGTTTGTGTAGCTCTGGTTGTAATATCAAACACACGGCACACTTAATTTGCTGTCTTAATAAGATGCATCTGTGTCTTTGCAGGTGAAGAATTTTGCTGTTATTTACCTTGTGGATATCACAGAGGTTCCTGATTTCAACAAGATGTACGAGTTGTATGATCCCTGCACCGTCATGTTCTTCTTCAGGTGAGGCTCTCTGTATCTGTACGGGACTGTATGAGTTTAATGTTATTGATTAGTGGCAGTTTTTAGCTCAGTGTGACTCTTATAGGCAGGGAGATAAAGTCACTTTTACCACACTGTCCAAGATTTACTTTTTCTTCATCAGTCACTCTTCTGATTTCTCTTCTGTCTTTCTTACTTTCTCGGTTCTGCCATATAAGCTGCAACTCTGTCAATCACCTAGTTTTGAAAAATGATTTTTTTTTTTTTTCCCCCTTCTGTTTTTCAGGAACAAGCACATCATGATTGATTTGGGTACTGGTAACAACAATAAGATCAACTGGCCAATGGAGGACAAGCAGGAAATGATAGACATTATTGAAACGGTGTATCGAGGAGCAAGAAAAGGACGAGGTCTCGTGGTATCTCCTAAGGATTATTCTACAAAATACAGATATTAATTTTCTGCTTTTCTACATTTTCTCTTTTGTACTCGTTTCTCCCTTTTCCTCATATTTGGACACAGTGCATGGACTACAAGTGACAGAAGTCAAGGACACCATTTTGCCAATTTTACTTTGCCAGTTAAGGAGGGTGATACTCTTTAAGTGGTCTTTCTTGTTACCTTGTGTCATTTGTGACTTAATATGTGATGAACAGTTTTATTCATCTTGTCTAAGTTGTTTGTGCTTTTCAAAGACTCATTTATGTGGTGCAGTTCTGGAGATCAAAGATGTTGTACAAGGCCTGGTATTTATGTTTTTTGAAATAAACACATTTCTACATACAAACATTGATGGTTCTTCATAGCTGTTTAAAATAAGATTGCAAAGATTCCAAACTAAATAAATCTTTTTAAAACCTGACTGCCATTTTTTCTTTTAGAAGATCCCACAAATTAAAATCTGCTCTGATTTGGTCTTATCTTGAGAAATCACAGGATGCAGTTTCCAAAAATATCCACTAGATGGAGCCAGAGTGCTGATTTCATCATTAAGACATTCAGATTATTTTGTTAGTACTGATGGATTAAAATGAAATGTATTAGCCAAGTGTGTCAGCCAAATGCAGTCAACAATGTATAAATGAGAAGTTTAAAAATGAACAGATTGTGTGATTTGATGGAATTATTTCTGGAGTGAAAATGTGTAGCACAGAAGCACGATTCAATACACCACGAAAATGACGTAACTGCTGGGTGTTGTGAGCACTGCAGAACCAACAGAGTTGACTTCATGAATGTGACTGCGTGGAATAGAGCAGTTTGTGTGTTTTCTTGTTTGTTTTGAAGTTCTTTTGTGTCTGCCAAATGGGAGAAATTGATGAACTGAGGAAATGTTTTTTCCTGACAGCACTCTCCCCATGAGAGCAAAGAAGTGGGGTTTACACATGTATGAGCTTTATTTGTTTTTCTTTTAATGTTCCCAATAACTTAATATCAGTAAGTAATCATTCAAGCCCGAAAGACTATTCTTCACAGGTAAAAGTATTCAGGGCTGTCTCTTCTACAATTAAGCGCTATGAAAAAACAGAAATCAACATCCCATATTAAACAGTCTGACTTAAGACAATAAGGTGCACCAATAAACACATTTTGAATCTTCCACTGAGTACATTTTCAGCAGGGACAATGACTGAAATACTGATAAATGAAATTATTGTAGGAGAATAAAACAAGAACAAAGTGAAGTGAGGAGCTACAATGAGAAAAATATAATGAATCTCATTAATATTAAATGTCCGCACCATCATTTACACCTCACACCAAGGTGACAGTTCACGCTGCCTGGGAGACAGGCTCCAATTTTTTGAGTGACTGATGAGGTCAACAGAGACAATTTCTGTCTCCTGCAGTTTATTTGGAAAGAAGAGTCCTCCCCAGAGAAAATGGCCTCAGCTCGTGACCTCTCCTGACAGAGACAAGGTGAGAGTCCATTGACCAAAGACTGCACAATATCAGAATCTTTGTGGATGTTTCCAGTAAGGTATTCCCTCAAGGTACCCATCTCTCCCCTTCTGAGTGTCTAAACTGCCTCTGTGAATTGGATGGAGGAAAATATGGAAATGGCCAAAACAGCAGCTGGTCACTGAAAAAGGTTGAGGGAGATGGAGAAGAAGCCTGATGAAAAAGCCAAACACATAAGTTAAAAAAAAAAAGTGCTTTTCAGGAACCACATAAACTGAGCCATTTTGTGCGGAGTGCTTTTAAATAATTAAAAGATGCAGCGAAAACATGACCTGATTTGTTCAGATGTGTGAACAGTGTCAGTCAGTGGAAATAAACTAATTTACTGGGGTTTTTATGTGTGAGGACCTTGTCGAGGATCGACACAACCAGGCCTCCCATGTCCTTTCCACTTGCGTTAACCCAGAGTCTGGCGTGTCTTTGTCTTTGTCTGGTTTGTCCCTGCAGGGCTCGTGTACACCATCATTGTACCACTGTTCTCATATGGAGCACAGGGGCCAAAGGCTGCTTCCACTGGTTCATTAAAATTCACATTATCATGTACTGTTGCTCTATATTACGGTTAATCGGCTCAGCCTCCAGGGTGACGAGAGGTCTGGACATCTAAAGAGTTGTGGGAGACCCCAGTCTTGATGTAAATAGAAACATGGAAGGATGTGCAGGTTTTTCCCCTGTAGACTGTAAAAGGAATATACACACTTGCCTTTAAAGCTGTATTTATCCGGGATCTGTTTTAAACTGATAGCATTTGAATGGAGTGTGCAGCAGGCAGACCACAAAGATGATTTGGATGCCAGGGGAAAGACATGCTGGCATCCCGCCATCCCGCCTATGTGTCTTGCTTTCTTCCCTCCCTGTTGCTTTTCTGGCCTGTCACTAACCATGTGGATGCCCAGCATGAGGGGGGAAGGGCGAGGGGCATGTGCCAGTTTCTGGGGCACCCTGCCCCCGCCACTTTAGTTTCACCTATTGGCTCCTGCACCATTACAAATGTACACACAAATAACATTTTAACCCCTCCTCAGCTAACAGCTCACAGTTTCATCTAAATATGTATAACATGAGTCACTTACCTCAAAATTAGGTTTTTAAAGTCCACAGGAAAAAAAATGAAGCAGTGTTTGAAAATTTTGAAATTTTGGAGGCTTGTTATATTACGATGCTGTTACCAACACAGAACTGGATATCCATGCAGTTCCCTGAATGACCGCTAGGGGCTGACTCTAAAAGAGCCTCCACTTTACAGAAGAAATCAGCATATTTACATCCTGGTGTGAAAGTGGTTTTTGACCTCCAAGGCCATTTCACATCCATGAGAACTGCACGTGGTGGAATTTTATATATCACATCTGGAAAAAATTATATAAACCTTCAAATGTATATGTAATTAGGGTCATGCTTTTTGTGAGTGATAGCTGCAGTCTATAAACAAGTAGCTGTCCTCACTTTAGCTGCTTAGCACTTAGTATTTTCAGGGAACCTAACATGTGACTTGCTCATTAAGAGCTAGAAGAGCATAATAACTCTTATTTTAAGGATAATATGGCTCAGTGTGCTTTTAATTGCACTAACAGGCCACTGCAACATACTTTGGGTCGAGGAAAGTGTCAAGGGGGTGGGGTGTCAAGACGGCTGGCCTGGAGGCCACTGCCTGCCTTTGGCTGCCAGCCAGTGACAGCTCAGCCTTAGTGCAGCTGAGTGCTGAAGTGGCGCTGGCCAAGCTGGTCAACTCTCTGGCTGCTTGCTCCAGTCAAGCTACCTTTGCCCCCCCACATTTTTCAAGACCAACCATGAAAGGATGTGGGTCACAGCTGCACAGCAACCGCCGCTGCAACGGATTTCCCACTAGCCTATAGCCTCAGATGTCATTTCAGAAATGACTTTACTTTAGTTTCATGTGTTCTAAATGAAGCTAAAGTACCTTTAGTTTGTATCCAACCATCTAACGGCACAGTTAAGAGTCAACACAGCGAACAAAACAGGTGAATGTTTGACAAAGAGCAGGAAAAGGTGAACGGGGTTCTGGCACACACTGCCTGCTGAATGAATCATTTCTGTAAGTTATAAATAAATTAGTTGGAGTGGTGCCCTTGGTGTTCTGGGTCAACCATGCGTCTCGTGGTCCTTTAAGCAAAGTAAAATCATTTTCATGTTAAGAAGCCACTCTGAGACGGTATGAGATATGTGACATGGCATGTTTCTTGAACCTCTCCATTAACTGGTGCTTTGAAAACTGTGGTCATACAGGCGAAACTTTAATTGCTGACACATGGATGGGCGAATGCATACTTTCTCCTACAACCATATAACTCTCAGGTAAAAGTCAAAGCTTATTGGACCAGGAAAGTTTGGTTTTTTTCTTCCATTATCTTGTTTAGTTGAGGTTAAGGGTCTGGCAGGCTCAGTTTCCTCCTGTTAGCTGGCTGAAGTACAAAAGTTCAATATTCAGTGATTCTTTTTTTTGTGTGTGTGTGTACTTTGGTTATAACAAGTGGTTAAGAGTTGCTGTTGCCGTTGCATCAGACAGCTGTGGATGAAAATCCCGCAGTAGATCAGCAATTTAGAAAATCCTCAAACCAGTCTATCTGATTCAAAATTGTTTAATTCATTTATTTTGTTTTAACTCCAGCAGAAGAAGCAACTGGAAAGTAGGTGTATCCCTTGATTTAGTAGACTGTAGAACTACCTTTAGCAATAAAAACTTGCAGTAATTGTTAGTTTGACATTATATGAAGGGATTTCAGTTCATTTACGTTGGCAGTCTGCACTGAACTTGCGGCCAGTCATTAGGTGTCTGACAGGCAGCCTCATTGTTTCTCTAGAGTACATTGAGATACAGAGAAGTCCATTGTTGACTTGGTTCATGAGTGTGACTGGGTCCTGTGGTTGTAAGTAAAAAAAACAAAACAAAACAAAACAAAAAACCCTTCCACTACCATGCATAAATTGTGGCTAAAAGCATATGGATTTGCATTTCAACCAAAAATCTCTGTTTTACTGTTGTTTGTTCAAAGAACATTATTCCAAACTCTAGTGTTTTCTTCTATGTTGCCTTATTCTTTTTTAGTGCCAAGACAATGTTGCTAGGCAACCCTTCGAGACAGATTTGTGCAGTCGTTTCTTCATGTTTCTCTATAAAGTTTAACATTTAACATGCTGTAGAGCATGAGATGCATTTTTTAACTGGGATATCCATTCCTTAGATAACTGGCAACCACATTGGCAATTTTTCACTTCTAAATATTTTTTCTCAGTATAGATATGTGAAGAATAAAAGCCTCAAAATACACTGTTGCTCATAAAGCAGGAAAATTTCATTTTCAGAGGTACATAAGTAAGTACTGTTTATTTATATATCACCTTTTCCAGACATCATTCACAAAGTGCTTCACAATAAAATAGGTATAATAAAATACATAAGATACAACAAAATACTTAAAACACTCCTCTTTTCATTTACATTTCATCAGAAGAGGAACAAAAGTTTTATTCCAGCTTTATGGGGAACAGTGTACAGTAATGACCTTACGCCCTTACGGGCAGATTGATGGACAGAAACAGTTATGTCTCTAAGATCATTGCTGATATCTTTTCTCCTTGGCATTATGTTAACACATGTGTGAATGCCCCAAATCATGAAACTGCCTAAGCCACAATCTTTACAGAGTTGCTCACACCTGCTGACGTTCACTTAAGTGATTGGATTGCTTCCTGGTGGAAGAAGAGGGTGGAGTTTTGATGCACAGATGGATGAAATGACTGTGGACAGATCCTGTCAGCAAAAGCTCCATCATTAAGCAACGCCACTTTGTTCCTCCGTGTCCTTCAACCTATCAAGCAAACGTCATCTCTTTCTTAGATTATATCACAGGCTCTTTACGTAACTGAAAACAACAGTGCGTTATGACGACTCATCTCGCCTCAACTATTTTAGTGCTTCATGTCCTTCAAGGAGAAAGTTGTCTCCGACACTCACAGGAAGATAGTTTACTCTTTGTTAAGGACTAACGCTGAGCATAGTCTTTTATCCAAATATCTTCTGACTCAAGCTTCTGTTTATATACATGATCTTTTATCTTTCTTCAAGATTTTGCTGTACTGAGTTTTGGCTCAGTGGGGGGATTATTCAGAGCAGATCAATCATTGTCTACAGGTTGCCAGAGATTACCATGCATGGATGTCTCATACTGGCAACATGTTGAAACTAACATGTCATGTACAAACCCTATTCCAAAACTTCTCCTCTGCTTTGATTCATAGATGCTGATGCACTTAGCAGTTACATGACTTTTTTTTTTTTTTGCTGCATCCGTCTTTACCTTCACTTGGGGACCTGATACTAAATGGATCTGCAACTCCCTTTCCAAATAAATCCCGATAGGGTTTCAGTCCACCTCATGCAGCAAAGCGAGGACTCCGCTGAGACAGCTGTCACTGCACAGAGAGGAGGTGTGTTGAAGTCGTATGTGGCAATTCTGACACACCGCTGTGCTGTACGCAGGCCGAACAAACACACATGGATTACACCAGGGCCCTAAATCTTCACCTCCATTCATGGCTGGGACCTCCATTGAGAAGCTCTAGACCAATTAGCACCTGCTCCCCGCTCACAGGCGGACCGGGCCTCCTGCTACAAGAGAAGTGTGACGCTGAGAAATGCTCCAGCTGAACCAACAGAGTCAGCCACTGAGCACACACACTCACATGACCTGACAAGGAGATGCTTCCCTTTATCCTCTTTTTTAAGAGTTTCATTGGTTCACCGTTACAATTTTTACTTCTATTCATGAATTTCGATTGAGAAATCTGAGGGATCATTCTATATTTGCACTCTGTCGTCTTTTTGTAGCTTATGATAAGATTAAATAAGCAGTCTATTGATTTAATATCACAAATTATTTATCAATGGGGGCACTTACTAGCTTGCCTTATGAAATGAAATTTATAATACCTCCTCTGGTTCTGGAAAAGCTTTGTAGCAGACATTAGCCTTTCTCATGTCAGGAGTTAAACTCGCACAAAAAAAATTGTTTCATGTTAAAATATAGAAAGTGACAGTCACTGTCTATCCCCACCATCATTTAAAAGAGCACAACCCTAATTATAGGTGAATTTGTTGCTTTGCATGATTTTACCTGATATGAAGGAAAGAAAAGTTGGAATATATTACAAGATGCAGAAACAGTATATATATCCTCAAATGATTAAAATGCTTTTTCAGCGTGTAATGAAATAACCTGAGTTTTTAGAGAGCAAATGTGGCCAAAGATCTGCCTAAAGCGAAAGAAAGCTGCAATATTAATACACAACAGCCAAGATACTGTGCATTTACTGTGTAAGAGTCATTCAAAGTGCTTCTTATGTTTGCTTTATCTTTCCACACGTGGCCTTCATCAGGATGAGTTTGAGCAGTCCACATTCTCAGCTGTAGGATCAGGTTTGTCCAGTCAAAGGGCGTCTTTCTTACATTAAAGAAAGGAACATCTGAAGCCTGAACCAGTCACACTGCAGCACAGATGCATCCATACTGAAGCCCACACTCTTCCTCCTTCAGTATGGATGAGTACACGAGCAGCTGGTGAGCTGGCAACAGGCGAACGCTGCTCTGACTATCACTGTTGAGAAAATAAGAGCCTAAATGTGTGCCATCAGCGGAGAGTGACTTTTGCTGTTGAAATAAATGCTGCTGCTCACATATCTGTCAGACATATGAGCATCCCCACCTCCACATCCCCTCACCTGCCTCTTCTCGCCATCCTCTCCTCAGTCCCCAGCCTTTTCTTTCTCACCCCAGCAACTCGTCCCCAGTGTCTATTTTTGTCGCTTTATCTGAGAGTGTTTGGCCAAAAAAGTGGTAGCTCAATCTCTCCCTCCATCCTTTCTCCTCTCTCCTCCCCCTCCCGCCTCACCCCACCGTTACAGTTGATGTGGTCTCCCTGCCCCTGCAACAACCCCCCGCCAAGCTCAAGCAGTTAGTACAGTCTGCCTGTGCTCTCTCCTTATAAGGGCAAAATACATTGACAGAGGCAGAGACAGGGGGCTGTACCAGCGCAGGCAGGCAGGTGGGGGGACAGTGGCTCAAGCAGGAGGAAATGTGATGTCGGGGAAGAGGATCAGAGATGGCATCAAACAGTGAGAAAGCGATTGTTTGATAGGAAAAAGGCATCACATGATGCTCTTTGTCTTTTAGAAATAAAAAGAGCATTTTTTTCAAACAATGAGGATGACACAGTGTTTTCTAGAGCCTTGTTTTTGGACAATTTTGTCTCTTTTTAGAGTAAGAGTTTACAGAAAAGTAGGCAATCCACTAAAGCTAACTTGATTTAAATTAATTTCATTTAATTGACTAATTTAACAATTTTAAATTAGTGCTTTTTTTTTGCTTCTTTATCTCTGAATTTCATTTTATTTTACTTTTTGGAAATAGGTAAAAACCTTTCCTACCCTAAGTCCCCAGTCATTTTATTATCCTATACATAAAACTACACACCAACTAGTGCATCAACCAGAGATGCTCACACAGATTGTTAGAGTCAGTTTAGGGTCACCAGTCAACCTAACATATATGTCTTTGGACACTGGGAATGAGCTAGAGTACCTAGAGAAAACTCCTAAAACTGATCAGATTTATACATTTCTACAAAAATGCAGAGCAAAGTTTTAATAGCACCATTGCCGTATATTTTTCTGAAAGTTCCATCTTAACAGCAAAGGTGTGATTTACTTCTTCTCATAATTCATAAAGCATACCATCCCAGAGACTAAATTCAACTAAAGACAGGCTGATAGACTCTGCCATTTAAGCAGTATAAACCAAGAGGGGAAATTGACCTAAAAAAGTAATAGACACCGTATTAATAATCCAAAGTCCTGTACTTTGTGCTGGATGGTGATAATACTCAGGTATTAATATTTCAGCTGTACCTCTCCACTCTTGGACTTCTCTATTTTGGATGCTGGGTCTCAAACCTCTTTTTTGTGCTTCACAATCAATAAGGTAAATCAAGCTCAAACTGCTTGTAATACCACAGCTGATGTGAATTTAATGGAGAGTTAAATGCAGTATTTATTAGTTACAGAGATTTGAACAGGGACCTGTATGGAGTTAAGCAGGCTTAGCAATCGTTATTTCCGCTTTATATACAAAAACCTATTTACAGAAGGCATCTTTGGAGGTTAACTTTCCTCCGAAGCGTATGCAAATGGGTCTTCTCATCATTTTCTGTGTCCACATCATCTTCATGGTGATTTGTTTCAGATGGGGACTGCAGTAAGTCCACCTACACACCCACACGAAGACAGTGGCGTGAATGTAACCAATCAGAACTGAATTTCACAGGCTGGTGAGAGGTGAGCAATTTATCTGTTAGCCAGGGTTCGACTGGTCAGGAGGGCTCAATACGAGGCACTCCCCCCATCTAAGACAATGTTCATTAGCACACAGCAGGCAAACCTGCCCCCCTCCCTCTTCTTTTACAGAGAACATCTGGTGCTGTGCATATATGGAATCGGGGGTGGTGCTGCTTGGTGTAACTGTGAAAAAAAGAGTATGTCACTGTGATGTGTAAATGATCTCAGTCCATGTTCATCAAAAGAATAAGTTATAGTGGGTTTCTGAATCTTTACATCTTCAGTGTATAGCTGCAGCTGTACCTGCTCATGAAACAGAAGCAAAACCTTTGTTTTGAGTTTATTTATGGGTCACATCATATGGACTCCACCGGTTCAGAGGCTGTTTCACAGTCACGTAGCCACATTCACCGACAGCGGCATTTGTAATGAACACAGGACTGAATTTATATGAAAGTGCCATAATTGGTTACTTTAAATAAGCTTAAAGTGGATTTTTGTACACCTGCTCATTATTTAGCAGGACACCCGTGAATAGTTAAAGCAAAACTGCTGTCAATTTGACTTTTGAACTCACACGAAGTTCCTCCACATGATGTAAAAAGCTTGATTTGCATCATGCAGGAACTGAATGAAAGTTGTGAATCAGGATCAGTAATCCACTCATCTGTTTCCTTGTTTTTCTTGGCAGAATCTTTCAATTTCTCTTTGTAAAATGGATTTTTATTTCATTTTCCCCATCTCCATATCTCCCCAGTTTTAACCAAACTTAAAAAACCCCAAACATTTAGACCAACTTTTCTTTTTATCCAAACCGCACAATAGTTAAAGAGGTATGGGAAGGTGCTGGTTGCAGGTTGAAGGAAAGCGTTGTCCTTACATTGGCGCTCCCATCTCAACAAGCAGCAAGAAGGTATGATGCATCATCTACACGAAAACTCACATCATCTTTGTAAACTCACTCCCAGTGAGCTTAAGTAACCTGAAAAATCCTTAGCTCACATATGCCTGCAGAAAGATAAAAGCTGGCAAAACTTTCCACCATGACACCTTCCGTCATTGTAACGATTTGTTTGTGTTCCTTCATCTGATAGCTGATTTATTTTGAGCTACGTGACGTTCCTACTTGCTTTAATGCTGTCTAATTTTGTCTTTCCATTATAACCTGTATGAGTTATGTTGAAATCTTAGTGTTTACTTTTCCATTTTTCGCATGCTCAAGCCTAACTTGTCCATATTGCACTAACACAGAGGAAGATGACGTAGGAAAGAAACTGGTCAATGACTGCATGTGATTTTGAGTAGCCGATGTGATGTCTGTTAAGCAATGCTGGACATTGTTTGGAGATGTGAAAGCATCTGTCAGAGGCTCCACTTCTCAGACAAAACCACAAAAAGAGGAAGCGCCATAGGTGCTAGACACTTAACTGCCCCTTTGCTTTATATCTGCTTTCAGTAAACAGCAGTGGTGCTAATTCATTGGGCTTTTTCTAATCTTCTATTCATTTCAAATAAATGACAGTTTTTTTTCAGAACTTCCAACTTTTTTTTAGATACAAATTTCCTTCTTGAGGTGCTCCAGTCTCTGGTGACTTCAAAGCCTTTCTGAACTCTGAATCTGCACATTTAGGAGTTTTCATTGACTTCTTCAATATTACTAGCAGTGAGGATTTTGCTTTTTTTGACTTTTTAGATCTTAAAGCTTTATTTGATGCCGTTCTTACTTGATACACTGTGTAGAGATTAAAGGCTCTGGAAGAGTTTAGATCCTATTTAGCAAAGGGAAGTTTTGGGGTTAGTTCTGGGGGGGCTTTACGTCACTTGTCTTACCACTTCTATGTGGTGTCCCCCAAGGTTCAGTTCTTGGGCCAATCTTTTTCTATCTCTATTTACTTCTGCATCTGTTTCAAGGTAGCAAGATGCTGAAAAAAAATGCTCTTTTTATTTCTAAAAGACAAGAAGCAAGACTTCACAAAGCCTTGAGCAACTCCAGGAGTGCTAAGGTCTACTCAGCAGTTATAGCTGTCCCCAAGACACAGCTTTAGAAACAGGGGTGATCGAGATTTTGCAGCAGCAACCCTTAACTCAGGAGAAGTTGCCTTTAGATGTCAGGCTGGCCACCAGTCTGACTTTTTTGTTCAAATCCTGTTTAAAATCTTGCTTTTATTCATTGGCTTGTAATTCAGATTGAGATTGTTTTACCTTTTAACTCACAAATGATCTCTTCTTGTATGTCAAAAAGAAAAATAAGTTGTCATTTTAAAGGAGACCGTTCACACTTAACTAATTTCACACTTTGCCAAGTTACCAAAGTTTATCTCATATGAACCCACACCGTAACGGGTTTCTTTTTCCCTCTAACAATTATTGATTGCCAGATGACAAGTATCCTCTCTGACTCTTGAACAAGGGTCATGGTGGGAAGAGTTCATCAAATGGACACTTCTCCCTGCCTCTAAAGTCACTCCCATGACCCGACTATAAAAGAGCACCAAGTCTTTGGAACCTCCTTCTTTGGCAGCATAACAAATTGTAGTGAAGTATTATGCTGCAACATTTGGCCTTCAGAGCTTCTACTTTGTCCCTGTGTGCTGCCACGAGCGTTGGTCTAGGTCTGAGACCAGTAAACAATGCTCATTCTGTTCCCATGCACGCACACACATGCACACACACACGCACGTAACATATAAAAAGTGGCAATTTGGCCATGCCTCATTAAATGTTGCCCTTTTGTCCAGGCTGTGACCCCTGAACTAGGGGTCCCTGAATGGCACAAGAGAAACACAACAAAAGTTTTGCTCATAGTTTGTCCTTACAGTGTGGCGTGATGGAGAATACACACCCTGATGCTCATACGACTGATAACCACAGATAACATGAATTTGCTTCCCCTCTGTAACGCAGCAGCAAATGATGCTCAGTGGTCACCCACACAGTTTGTAAAAATACCCTGATGCACATCCCTGCTCGCCATGATTCATTTTCACACTGCGTGCTCAGAAAGAGTCACTCCGCTGCCGAAACAATGTCAAACACAATACAACTCAGCACACACACACAAACACACACACAGGGCAGCACACATGCAGAGTAGTGCCCCCACCTCTTGTTGCCAGCAGGCTAGTGGGAGATGTTAGTCAAAGGGGGAGGGGGTGTTGTGTGAGTGTGTGTGTTGGGGGTCTTTGTGAGTGAGAGAGGTAGGAGGAGAAGGGGAGGGGGGGACACAGTGTTCTATTTCTCATAGACCAACAGCTGCTGTCTTTAGTGCGGAGACAGAGTGAGGAAGAGGGAGGGCTGTGTGGCGTGAGGCAGTGCGTGTGCTCAGTGTTTAGGTGAATCCACAGCCCTCTGGCTCACAAGGATAAAGGATTCTCACGGAGAGAAGCAACGCAGAGACTGTTTTCCTCCTCTTTTTCAAGCATCCTCTCTTCTCTTTCCTCTTGCTTCACTTGACCGCCAGTGTGTGTGTGTGTGTGTGCTTGGTTTATTTCTGTCTCCCCCTTTTGTTCCTCGCATCCATCTCTGCTTCGCCTCGCTCCAGAGAGAAGCGGGAAGAGCAGAATCAGAGACATCATCCTTTCGTCCTGCATGCCCGGTTGGTAAGCTGATATCTCTTCTCTTCTTCCTCCCTCCCTCCTCTCTGTTCATTGTAACATCTCACACTGCGCTGATAGTCGAAAGGAGCCGGATATAGTCCCACCCTGCACCAGCAGGAAAAGAGAGGATGCTGAGCTGGTGAAGGAGGCTGGGGAGGACAGGATGTGGGTCAGGCAGGACGGAGGCTGGCAGGTGACTGGAGGTTAGTTTTAGCAGGTTTTAGCAGGACCCCGCATCTGGTGAATGTGTCTAGAGGGGCTGAGTGGGTCAGGATCTCAGAGGTAGGCAGAGAGGGTGTGTATTGAATTAAACCCTGTGGTCCTGGTTTGCCGGGTCTTGTCCTCTTTCACTGCAGTGCCAAACCAGAGCAGCACGTTTACTGCCACTGTCACAAACACAGATATCTTCTCCCCTCAGCAAGGACCTGTCATAGGAATCCGTGAGGGGAACATGGAGTCCACAGATGCTCACACGTCTTAATGTGTGCAAAGTTAGTGATTTATGACGCTTTGATCACTGGGCATTCGTGACCTAGAACCATCACCCTGCTCGCATCATATATCACATTATTTGCATTTTGAGAAATTGCATGTGGAGAAGGCCTCCTGACTTTTTCAGTTCTGCTGTCACACACACTACACCATAATATCTGGAGCTGTGCTCAGGAGCACAAAAGTGCTCAAATTTAAACAGCGACAAAAACGTTTGAGGTGTGAACAGACTGCTAAAAACAAAAGCGTTGATCAGAAGGGGTGGGTGCATGCGACTGGAGTGGGAAACAGGGAGGAGGAAAGGAAAAACCTGAATGGAAGGACAAATGAATGAGGGCTATGGCCTCTTCAGGAGTGCCATTTTTTCCTCCTTCCAATGTGAAAATCATATCTGGTGGGAAAAATGGGAGTTGAAAGTGTCATGCAAGCATGTGACTCTGCAGGTCCTCTTTGTGTGGAGGTGCAGAGAGAAAGCTGGAGGGAGATGCTGTGGATGGAGTCATGGCCAAAGAGAAATGCAGAAAAGGGAACAGAAATGATGGAGTGTATGTATAAGCAGGAGGGGTGTTGACAGAGGCTGACGCGTTTCTGATAAAAAAGTTTTGATATCTATCTGTCCTCTCTGTGATCAGCTATGATGGTTATAATACATGCTAACAGATGATTTTACTATCTATGGAAACACTCATGGAGCTCCTTAACACACATGCAGACACACATAATGCTGTTATTTCATTTCCACTTGCAATGTCTGGCACATACACAAATATACATTTATAAACCTGCTTGCACATGCATATTCATGCATACGGAGTGTAGATGCATGCTTAAATACCTAACTATGTCCATATATGTTAAATCAAATCAGCTGCTCTGATACATGTAAATATTGTTTGAGAAAAAAAAAGTACAGCCCCTTTTAATTCGAAGGTTTTACATAACAGGACATAATAAAAATCATTTGGTCCTCATCAGGTCTTAAAATTAAATAACTACAACTTCAAATGAACAATAGCAAATTACATATTACGCATTGTCATTATTTATTCAACAACAGCTAAGCCAAAGTGCAGAAGCAGTGTCTGTGAAAAACTAAATATACCCTTACTACCCATGATAATTAAGAGTGTAAGTGGTTGGTGAGAAAATAAGTACACCCTGTGATTCAGTTGCTTGTAGAGCCACTTCAGCAGCTATAACCTGAAGTAATTACTTTTTGTATGATGTTTTAAGTGTCTTACATTTCTGTAGAGAACTTTTGAACCCTTTCTGCCGTGCAAGATTGGTTCAGTTCATTGAGGATTTTAAGCACTCATTCATGAGCACGTAACTTTAGGCGAGATATAAAGAGGGCTGTACAACATTTCAGCTGAACTGAGGACTGGACTTTGATCAGTCACACTTTTTAAGAATCGTTACTCTGCTTATAATCATGACCCAGTTTTGTCCGTGATTTAGCTCTTGGACAGATTTGACTTTTAACGATATTTTTTAACTCTGATATTTAACATGCTCACTTAGGCATGATGAGTTCAGGATGTAGCTCAAAGTTTGTTTTTTTTTTAATTACAATTTTTATGAGCTTTTCTAAGTCTTAACATAGGATGAACTAGCCTTTCTGCACACTCCTGACAACTGACAGTTGAATCTTTTCTATGTGAAACAATTCAGCAACAATGCTGAGATCTTGATGATATCCTTCCCCACTGGCATTATTACTAACGTCAGAATCCTCCAGACCAGCAAACTGCAGAAGCATCAGTTTTAATAGAGGTGCTCACACCTGCAAAGGATCCATTAATGAAGTGTATCTGATTAGCAGCGCCTGGCTGGAACGTACCCTCTGAAAATCTTATTGAAGCAATGAAGGTGTAATTATATTTTCATACAGTGATTCCACATTTTGGCTTCATTTGGTTTGTTTTTGTTGAATAAATGTTAACACAGTGGAATGTGCCATCTGAAATTTGCACTAACCTAATTTAAAGACCTAATAAGAACCAGATTTATTATTATTATTATTGTTGTTTTATCTTGACATGTAAAATAAAAAGAGGATGTGCATTTTATTCACTTGTAAACACAATTTGTTCATACGCCAGTATTTTTGAAATAAAAGACAGAATTGAATATTTCAAATCTATCTTCATGATTACATGTCTCTAAAAATAGGGCATAAAAACATGTTAATGAAGATGTGTGTGTGTGTGCATATAGGTCTGAGATGGAGCGGTGGCTGCTATGGTATTTACCCTGCTGTTGCTAGGACACTCCCTTTGAACATTTTAACCGAGCTTTTTCATTGGCCCACCGTGATGATGCAAGATTCCCTCACCCCAAATCTTTCCTGAGCGCCCATAGAAACATGCCCGTCTGCATTTCCTCCACTCTCCTTGCTCCTTCGCTGTCACTCATTGTCTCACGCCCCCCCTCCTCTCTCTCTCTCTCTCTCTACTTTCAGGAGAGATCTCCCTGTCCATTCTCTCTATTTATTCCATCCCTCTGTAATTACTTCATTATCAAAACAGTTCCTGCTTTTAATAATCCTCTCCTCTCATCTGTTTTGATCAACTCTGCGCTCTCTGTCACTTCTCTGTCTCTCGTGAAGTGTAATTGCTCGCCGCGAAATGGTGTTAATAGCACGAGGAGTTGCATGATCATCCCTTTTCCTTCCTATTTTCTTGTGGAGGTTTGTTTCCTACTTCCTATGTCCATATGAGGAGGGCGTCTTATGAGGCTGTCTTACCATGTGTCAGGATGATCATATGACATGATGGAAGACGGATATGGGGTTTTAGGTTTTGGGGAGGTTCCTTTTTATTTCTGTACAGGGTGCATCCGCCTAAATATTTTTCTTTTTACTCCTCAGTTGCACTGTGCATTCACATTATCACAGCAATCACCTCAAGTTCACAGCTACACATCATTTCCCGTGGACATGTACAGTATTTCACACTGTGGGGGTGGGCAACATCACAGATCCAACATGCCAGTTGCTAAATGCTGACAAAGTGGGAGACGAAGACAGAGCTATGTAAAACTGCAGGGAGCATGAAATTGAAAGCAGGGGGAGGGGAAGGGGATGATAGATGCTGTTGTCTTTTTTTTTTTTTTATCTGTCATGTTTGACGAAACACTGTCAGTGCAATCTATCAGATGCATCTAGAGGATCGGTCCTCTCTGAACTTTTGTTGAGGTGGTGGCAAAAATTCGGCCAACATCAACTCTTTGTGCTCCTTGAAAATGTGTGCATCGATACCAAAGTGTGAAGATTCAGTATTGATTTCAAAAGAGTGTGCGGTGCATTCAGCGGGCCCCTTCAGTGTAAAAACATGCATGTAGCTCGATGAGCGGTTCAAAAGTGTCCACAGGACCGAGCAGGCATGGGACAGTCTTGAACAGGAGTGAAGTCCATCCATCCATTTCCCGTACCTGCTGAATCCATGTCTGGGTCACGGGGGTCTGCTGGAGCCAATCCCAGCCCACAGCAGGCGATAGGCAGGGGTACACCCTGGACAGGTCGCCAGTCCATCGCAGGGCCACATATACAACGAACAACCAGGAGTAAAGTGAGTTTAGAAAATGGATGAATGCAACACTACTCACAGGAGATGTAGAAATACAAATAAAACAAGTTAAGGAGTAAAATTTGAGTAAAACAAAGATAATGCAACTGAACAAAATTATGCAAAACAAGAATAAATGAAGAAAGAGATGAGTTTTAAGATATTTCTCAAAAATCTAAATATCATTCCACATTTTTTTGGAATTTGCTCTTCTGTTCTTGACTCATTGATGAAGATGGAGAAAGGTGACACTGATTCAGGAGTTACTTATTTATTCTAAAGAAGCTAATCATGCAGACTTTCCCTCGCCTGCTCACATTTAGCATGCCATCCTTTTAATGAATAGAGAATCAACCATATGTTTGTCCATGTGGTCCAGCTGGTTTTCTGAAACAGCCTGACAGTCCATCAGTTATCTGAGCCTTTCTGTCTATTTGATTTGCATCTGTCCAGAGGAAACATCTGTCCATCTGTCACTTGAGCTCTCTTGTTGAGGTTTCACCTGACTTCCGACTTTGGCTCAGTCTAGTAGGGTATTAACCAGTCTAGTACTGTTCAGGAATTTGAAATGTGATCTGTGGGGTTTTTGTTTATTTTAAATCCAATGTTTTCAGGAATCAGGGATTACTGATTATTCAAGAGCTTGGATAATCCTAAGAGGGTGGTGGTGGGGTGAGAGATAAGAGGGGATAAGAGAGAGATTGCCTATCCAGATTCAGTCACAGGACTTTACATCATCAGAATACATTTTCTTTGCATTTACTGGTGGAGAAATCACATCTGTAGAGTAAATATGATACTGATGTCAGAAGCTGGTGATGTTTGCATCATTAAGACTGAAAAGTGTTGTGAACGGTTAACCCCAGACAAAGAACTCAACTACCAGTTTCTAAGTTTAGTCCTTGATTCATTTATATATGGATTCTTTTAAAAATCTGCACATGTAAATGATCTAGTTCCCTTAAGTCAGAGTAGTTTGACAAAGTAGTTGCACAAATCCACAACTTCATTTTATTCTATTTTATTTTTTAACTGCAAATATAATGAAAAACCAAAATTAGTTTACACCAACGTGACTTTTAACTGATCATATTGCTGGCTGCAACTCAGGCTGGTGTGATGAAATAATGCATGCCCAGTTTTCCCATCAAACAGCAAAACTGTGTAAAATGGTTGTACAGTTACTGTTGAAATATCTGAGAAAAAAAAGCAACTGAACTGGTGAACTCTTGTCCTCCCTACCATGGCCCATGAACTAACATGAACTCGAGTGGCACCTGCAGCTGTACTGCACATTATTGTCCTTACACTCGATCCTCAGCGCACACATGTTGGATAGATACTTCTTTCCAGATGCTTTCCGCATTTGAAAAAAAAATCCCAAACAGAAACTCTGAGGGCATATCTACGTGGGGTCCATCTGTATCAAAGTACAGAGTGGGCTTGGGCTTGAAATGGGCAGGTGGCACGAGTCCCATTTGGTTTCAGTATGAAAGGCCCCAAATGGGAAAACTACGGGGGCCAGATATTTTAGGGCCTTTAAGAGTTGTAAGGGGTTAAATGAGCATGGGCTAAAAACAGGGAAAATGGCCTGGGTCACCATTGAATCAATTTACCATTTGGGCCCCACATAAAGACCAAGCAGATCCCACTCAGAGTCTGTATGGGCAAACACAGCAGGGCCACCATGCAACCTGTAGACAATCCACTTGAGTCGCCTGCTTTTAACCCGTATGTGGCCCACGTATAAATGCTGCCTGGGACGATGCTGAACCGACACTTTAATGAGGTCCAGTGGACAAAAGTTGGGCCTGTATGTGAGAAAGACAACCATGACCATAACCCGTCACATGGAGGGTAGCTGTATTTAAAAAAAATTAACTAAAAGCTAAATTAAGCCATTAATTCAAGACTTAATGGTGAACTAAAGATGCTGCAACCACCAACCCTGCAACAAGAGACACTTTAGAGACAAAAATATGTCTATGAAACAGACAAGCTTAACAACAACAAATACACTGACATGACTCATGTAATGTCCTTAATGGAAACGTTAAAAATCCTATTTCATGTCGGTTAAAGATGCCGAAACAATAATACAGAGCTTCCGAGATTCTGGTTGACAACGTTTGTACGTTGAGGAGAGAGACACAAATGGAAAATATTCCTCTCAAATGAAATATTCATCTTTAAATACACTTCACAGCTAGAAACTTCTAGATTAAGTAAAGAGAGCACAACATTCTCCAGTCCCTAATTTAAATAGGAAAAAGGAGACGTATGGCTCAGCGTATTCAGAAAAAAAAAGGATTGTTGAATATAAATGATATCTTTAAAGGTAATTACTGAATCAGTGAGGAAATACATTGAGGAGAAAGATTTGATAACTCTTCTATCACATTACATAACTCTAGGAGCTTGACAGCTGGATGTTGAAACTGCTGAAAAGACTCATTAAACTCTTGTCCCAGTGAAACTCTTTGAAACGTGTGCCATTACATCCAGTGAGAGAGAGAAATGGGCCACAGCAGATTCTCTCCTGCCTCCAAGCAGACTTGTCTCGAATAGTCAAACTCTGTCTTTGGGAGTGAAAGAAGGGAGGGCGAATTTCTGGATGTAATCAGATTACCTCAGATCTGTTCTCTGAGGATTTCTGGATATATGATGGCCTGTTGTGTGTCGATTAGGTCAATCGCTGTCCACTAACATCAAATGATGCTCCCCCTCAGGCCATATTTAAGATCCGCATCCCCAGTGCAGGGAAGGAGAAGCTGATGGGAGGCTGAGGAGGAGACGTTTTGCTGCAGTTTAGCTTCAGTAAGGGAGGGGGACAAATGATCTACGTAGAAAAGGTTCCAGTTATCTTAATACAACTGTTTGGTCAGTGGGGCTCAGTGCAAACACACTCTCTGTACAGCTACCAGAACAGGATCCCTCGAACAAACTACAGGACCTTTAAAGATTGAAGGCAGGCGTCAGCTCGGTCTCGCTTTTTATTAGATTTGGGGACATTTACGCTCCACCAGCCTCTATAAAGTTCCCAAAAGTTTCACAACCGACAAATTCTGTCAGTGCAGTTTATTTGCAAAGGGTTAGGATTGCAGGATAAAAGTCAGAGCTTGATGATGTAGATAGCGTTTAAAAAAGAAAAGAAATGTAACCACGATAGCTGATTTCTAAATGTCCCCTTCATACTATGCTCTCATGCTAGATTTAAAGTATTCACTGCAGTAAAAAGTTATTATTATTGTTATTTTTATCCATGTAGTCTACATATTTAAGAAATTGGCAGGGACTTTTTTGCCAGAAATCTTTTGTTAGTTAACATGTGTGCAGTCATTTACCTTAGGTGTGCATCTTTTAAGTTTTTTAAAGCTGCTTCTCAAAGTCACGCACAGCCTCAGGTTTCAGTTTGTGTTTTCTTCTGAGGCGTCTGATGTCATTAGAAACGTCAAAAGTGTCATGAAAACTCAGCTTGACAAGTGTAGCTGCATTAACTAATGAGAGCCTAAATAAACATCAATTCATTTTATTTAACAGCATCTGTTTGCACCCTTGTGTGTTTGTGAGCTTATTTTTCTACACTAGTGTACAGTTACATTCAGGATAAAGGTTTAGGTTAAGCATTCAGTTGTGATTGTGTTGGGTCAGATACCATGCGCATGCAAAAACTACCAAACGCACACCAGGATGTTGTCAAATCTGCGTTTCTTTTTTTATTTAGTGTATGATTAGACTTGTGAGACAATACAAACACTGTTTTCTTTTTCTTTCTTTGCTCACAAAGATGCGCTCATTAACTAGTTCATCTCACACTGTTAAGGCTTCATCTGCCGTATATTTCAATTCTTTTTCCATCAAACAAGAAAGAAATAAAAGCTAATGCCATTCAAAAACAACTTACCGAACAGGAATAAACAGAAAAAAAAAAAAAATCAACAAGCCCTCAAATGTCCACTCCAGGAATCCACCACCACCATTTTTAGCCTGTTTTCATCCTGCTCCATCTTTTTCTTCTTTGTGTTCATTTAAGCCTGATACTTTACCTGGAAGCCAGTTTCCTATTGGCTTCTTACTTGAGTGGTGCTGCTGCGGTCCTATTTTTCCTAGTGGAGGTTGGAGTACTGTAACACTGCATCCTCCTGCCATGTGAGACACACTGCAGCAGGGCGTGATGGAGCATTGCCTCCATCAAGGGCACACTGCTTCCCTCTGGTAGAGGCAGGGCTGGATATGGAGTCCAGGTTACCGTGTGGTCAGAGGTCACCTCACGAATTCATCCTCTGTGGTCATGAGCTGCAGCCTGAGGATGGAGACACATAACACGCCCCACTTCCATGACAAACAGTAATAAAATAACTGTTTATTCTTTGTGGCGTCATGGTTACCCAACAGAAAAACTAAAGAGATGGATTCTTATGTTTTCATATCGATAAACTCAGTCATAACCTTCAGGATTGGATCGTTTAAGAGTTACTTGAGAGTGATCACTACAGCTCCGTCTACTTTGTCCGTGCGAGGTGTTTTTCTGTCAGTGGTACCAGAAGAGGATAAGCTTCTCCAGCCAGTAAAACTACTATCAGAGAGCACCTGACCCCCTGGGGTTATTTTAAAAATAGAACCATGGACACTGATTCATAGGTCTGTAACCAGTCTAATTTGCCACTTTGTGCTATTGAGACACTAAGCATATTGTGGGTCACTAAAGCGAGCATCGGAAATGGTTATCACCAATTCAGCTTCAAAATTTGACGCCATAGCTCCTCTGTTCTTCCTTACTCATCTCTCTGGTGCATTATGAGAAGCTACAAGGTAAAAACACAGGAGCTATTTTAGAGTGCAGCTCTCAGTTCTTGTGCAGTTCACACTTTTTTTATGCTCTCACGACAAACATTCACACTCTATGTGGAGACTGTGAATAAATACTCAACAGACAAGAGACGTGCACCAGTGAGCTGACTGCTGGTTTGAATCCTCAGTTTCATCACTGGACTTTGCAGTCTCGGTCTTTGGGGAGTTGGAAGTGACTATATTTGGACCAGAAGGTGAAGGCTTTATTTTCCTCAGAGCACCACAGTCACTGATGGAAAGAATTTCTTGAGTTGGTATTCTGAGTGAACCTGATGCTTTCTGAACCGGACTCCACACCGACTTGAGCAACCATCAGGGATGAAGGGTCCCTCTGTGTGTCGCCTCATGTTGCCAGCAGCTCTTGAACATATGGCAAAGATGACGTGTGACTATAAAGTAGGACATGCAGTGAGGGCAAGAGGACGTAACTTTGTAAGTCAGAGTGAGAAATCAGTCTAACCGATTTAAAAAAATGCATGCAAAGCAATGTTTGCAGAAAATCAGTTTAGTGGGAACACCATTGAGAAGACAGGTGGTTACCCCGATCTTTCACATCTGCTCAACAAAGCTGGTATCTATTTCCGTAATAATAATTTTAAAAAAAATACAAAGAGGAGGAGCGGTGTTTCAAAAGAGCTCTGATTATCCTATCCTAAACTAACACATAAGAGTTGTTTTATACATTTAAGCTTTTATTAAGCATTTAAGTTAAAGCTGATCTAGCCCTAACTGGCTGTCACTGGGTTTACATGATAATGCAGCTTTGACTTCAGATGACTAGATCTATCTTTTTTAATTGCAGCCTTAAAGCACTGAAAAAGACACAGATGAACAAGCATGGAGTTTAAATCCAGGCATAAAAGCCAGAGAGACAGGTTTCTATTTGCTGGGTCTGGGGAAGTATTGTGTAGCCTCAATCACTGATGTGTTTGGAAAGGCCTAGGAACAAGAACTTTCAGCAATCTTTGCTGCACCAAAACACCTCTATGGGTTAGGTATTTCAATGTGGCCCCCACCACTGCACTGTACGCAAACAGGAAACAGAAATGTAGCAACAATCCCAGCTCCTTAAATGCTGATCTCACCATTCTAGTTTGTTGTCACAGCTCCAGGTATGGAGTGATAATTTGCTAAGTCACTTGATCCTACTGGGTCTGACACTGTAATAGAGACGCAAGGGCTGAGATGGCAGAGGAAGAAGACTCTTAGGTTTTATCTCAAACCCTCCAGAGAGAGCTGAGTTGAAGGAGAGCTGGAGGACTCCTGAGCATAAAGAGAAAAGAGACTTGACATGAACCGGTCTTTGTGTTCTGTTTTGCTGTGGTCCTTATCTCCTTTCTATTCACACTTTGATCTAGATGCATGCTGTGATCAATGCAAATAAAATCAATTCAGTTTTGTTTTAGGTGAACATGCACACAGGCAAACATCTGCACAGGCAGATTAGCTAAACCCCACTGGATTCAAATCTTCTCAACACAAATGTAATTGTGTTTTCATCGCAATTAACTAAATTTAATATGTAAACACACACACTCATATTTCCTTGACCCATATAAACCAGTGTGCAAGCAGACCATCAAGGACAGTGAGCAGCTGCCTGGAGAGGCATACATCTCATCTGTCTTTGTTTACAGATAGACGGGCTTCTGGGAAAGCGGGTGCAATAGTATTCATGAGCGCCCCCCCGAGCACATCCACAACCCTAAAAGAAAGCTTCGCTCCTCTCCATAGCACTAATTAGCAGCATCTCACTTCTCAAATAAAGAGAGCTAGAGCTTACATTACATCCAGCTCTCCTCAGATGACTGAAGCTCTACTAACACTGAAATGTAAACCGTCTCTGCTTTTCTGAGCCCCCCCCACCCCCAGCAGAAACCCGGGCTTTAAATATTAAAGGCCACATTTAGTAAAATGCATTTCTGTGAAAAATAGAGTAGTACAGTTTCATAAAAACACCAGGATTTGACACTTTGGCAAACAGGATGCATTAACAAATACAAATGTGAGTGTTTAAGTACTTAATGCAGAGACATCAGAGCTCGGTTTCCATCCACCTCCAAGCAAATAAGCCATGAAATCCCCCTTTTGCTGCCCCACTTCTTTATTCAAGTCGAGAAACGATCACATCGTGGCGTGTTAATGGAGATGGTTTCAAGTCCAGCCGAAACATGCCAGCACATCTCTCTGCCTCTCACGGCATCTCCCCTTTTCTTTGTCAGCCTTACAGCACAGACGCACAATGCTCTTTTGCAATGGCCCTCTCAGGAGGCAGCGTGCGCTGCTCTGAAATGCTGCATGCATGTGTGTGTGGCGGAGGGGAGGGGGAGGGGCGGTGGAGGAGGATCATAACCTTCTCCTTTGATTTCCATCTCTGTGCATCACTCTGCCTCCCTCCTCTTTTATCTCTTTTTTCTCTCCTCCCATCATCAAGGGGCAGCAGTTCCAGTTTTTGCTTATTAGTGTGTGTGTGAGCGTGTGCCGTGTAAAGCTGAAGCAAATTTACTGTAGGTTTCCATCAGCAGTCAATCTTTAGTGGTATTCTTGTTGGGTCTGACAGTGCCAACTACGATTCTTTGTTATATTTTCTCTCATTTCCTTTTCTTTTTTTCACCCTTGGCCTCTCTTCTGGTAAAAATCTGCCCTTAACGTTACCACAGACCCTTTTTTCTCCTTTGCCTGCCTTTTTCATCAGCAACATTCCTCACATTTTACATTATATGATTAGTATCAGCCTATGATAAAGCCTTAAATTCTTCTCTTACAAACAAAGTTGTTGATTAAATGAGTTTCTGTGAATTTGTTGAGTTTGGTTCAGTTCTTTGCTGCTCTTTTCTGCTTTTCTTTCCCATGTGATGCAACTCCTGCCACTTGGCCCCTTCTCCATCTTTAGAAGGATGTTTGGTAAGAAAAGACCAAACAGGAAGATAAACAGATCAAATGATGTGTGGTGAGGAGATGAATAAGTTAGTGGCTGTATAAAAGAAGAGGTGGGGGTGGAGAGAGGGGTGTGTTGAAAGACCTGCTCAGTTAGCACAGCTTGCATGAGTTGAGGGCTCCAGATGGACTCGCAACTGTACAAGCGACTCCATGGATGACTTTGTGACCTTTGTGACTTCTTTCCGCCTCAGTGCCTCCCACCGTCCCATCATGCCTAAGTACACATCAGGTGTGACGTCACTGGAAAGGCAGCTGCTGAACACTTAAAGATCCTCCATGCCAGTCCTCCAGACTTCTCTGGCAGTGTCTGCTCTCTGGAGACCGCAGAGTACTCTGATATTTGATTAACATGACACTGATTCATGACGGGACTCATGAGCGCGGTGCCAATATCACAGTCTTGCTGGAATCAGATTAGTTTGAACTGTTTTTTTTTTTTTTTTTTTTAAAAAAAAGCTAAATAAAATAAATCCAGACGTATTAACACTATATATAAAAGGTGGTGCCCTCCTCCCAGGATAGAGCTGGCAGCGAAGTGAAGAGGGAACACTCATCTTCCATCACTAAAATGTCAAATGTGATAATATCACAGCTCACCGCTTTAAAGAGACGCTTCAAATAGGGATTTTTTTTATTTTTCTCATCTGCAGCATTTCAATACGGCCCTCAATAAAACATTAAATAAGTGCATTTTTCATAAAACACATTTCTATATCTTCTACTATACTGTGTGCACCATGAAAAAATGACTTTTATCGTGACTAATACTTCTGCTGGAAGTGTGATGTCCTCCTGCAGCCAACGTCTCACCTTTGAAAAGGGGCGGGGGGGCTCTTGGAAAAGGGGTGTAATAGTATTCACAACAACACGAAGGATTTGAAGCCAGGTGAAGTTGATATCTTTGTTTGCCTGTCAAGTTGTTTATCAGAAGTGTGATGGATTATATCCTGCATAAAGATGATGACCATCTTGTCCCTCTTTCACTATGTGATGAAAGTGTCTTGGCAGTAGGTCTGACAGCTGGTTTTTACTTCTGTCTCCTCCCCAAGAAAGTCAAAACTATCTCATCCCCAGAGATGGCACATCCTCACCAGGACCCCTCCTCTGTCCTGCTGGGGCCAGACTGGATTTGTTTGGCTTCAGACCAGTTATACGGACTCACTTTCATTTCAACTGTCAATGAAACCGTTGCTTCAATTTCTTCACTAACTGTACACCTTCATCAGCTTATAAATCATAATCATCGCCTGTCATGCTTCTTCTCTTTAGTCTTGTTTATAAACATCTCCAAGTATCTATCTGAAATGTATTTTACAGACTTTGTAGTCTCAGTAAACCCTCCTATTTGATTTCACCTGACATGAATGTGTGGTAGTTATCTACATTTCAAAATCAGGATTTAGTCACTTTGCCCTCCCTCATCCATCCTTTAACGTGCAGGAACATACTGAAGTGTCCCCCTGACTAGCAGAGATATTAAATGTCCCTAGCATGTCCTGGGTTTGCCTTGGGACTTTCCTGTGGGAGGCCAAAGACCTCCCACAACACCTCCCACAGGAAGTGGCAGATGCTTGAGCTGGCTACCGTGGATGTGGAGGAGCACTGCTTATAGTTTGAAAGACAGAACTTCTCACCATATTTCAAAGGGAAAGTCCAGCGCCCCTGTGAAGAAAACTCATCTCAGCCACTTATATTTGGAATATCATGCTCATGTTCACCTCCCACACTCTGTGACCAACGATTAGGCGTGGAACAGAGGTCAAAGGTAAACGGAGAACCTGTACTTTTAGCTCAACTCTCTCTTAATCACAACAAACCAGTACAGTCCACACTAGTGGGGACAATACACCAATCCCACTGTCGACCTCCAGGTCCATTGTTCCCTCAAGACCTCAGATTACTTAAACTCCTCCATTTGAGGCAGAAGGTAGCCCCTCATTCTTTTCTGACAGACAACCTCAGATTTGGAAGTACTGACTCTCATCCTCGCCGACACACTTGGCTGCAAACTGCCCTAGTGAGAGCTTTTCTATGACGCCAGCAGCACCACGTCACCCACAGAAAGCACAGTCACACTCCCCTCCTCCTCTTGGCTGCTCCAAAAACTTCTGCTCATAAAAGATCTGAACCGAATCGGTGACAGAGGGCAGCCCTGACACGACACAGAGACACAGTAGCTCTGTGTAAGCATTACATTTGACATGATTTGGAGCTGAAAAATGTGCACGGCTCTGCAGCGCAAGTACACATGGCGTGTATAAATGTATGCAGGAAGTGCAGAGCTGTAAACTGAAGTTTGTGATCAAATTAAAATGTGCTGAGAAAGCAAACAGATGGCAGGGAGCTCAAATAGCAAAGGGAAGCTCTCAGCTAATTAGCAGAGCTGAAAATAGTCATCCATCAGTGCCGTAAGAGCCCAGAGGCCAAGGTAAAATTAGATACCTGCACTCAGTTTGATCTGTTGAATGCTTTCATGGCTATAACAACAGCTACAGGAAGCTTTGTGTGGAAAGAGATGACAAAATGCAATGTTGTGTTTATGGAAAATTCAAGTTTGCTCCAAAGAGCAAGCCACAAAAGATTATGCAAATGGCAAAAACTCTTTCGGGGAGTTTAGTCCATCAGTTCAACCATCCATCCGACGCACCTGTGTGATATCAGCAAACCGCACCCCACTGCGCATAGCAATGAAAACGAGAGCCTGTGTTTCCGTAGCAACTGTTCTCCAAATATCTCATATTCCTGCTGTCTGCACTCAGTCCTGATGAGATTCGATGATGCAAGGGCAGCAGCAGGAGTGTTAATAGTTGCACCAGGCAGAGAGGGAGACGGCGCTGGAGCCGCGTGGGGAGCACAAAAGACGTACTTAAGGAAAACTCAACAAGCTTGAGTGAAAACACCTTTTACGTTTAAGCTCATTCATTTAACACATATCGCCTTGGATTAAAGCAACTTTAATTCATGAGATGAGCTGTTAAATCTGAATGCCTAACGAAAGGAAACCGCTGAACATTTCAGAGCTGAAATAAATAAGTTGTGTTCTTGCTCATAGTTGTAGACTCAGTTGCAGACTGGGTAAATCTGGAGCTTTACTTTGTGCTGCAGTATCATTTTGTTTGTTTTAGTAGGCTGCTTTAGCTTTCTGAAGAGAAAAGGCTGCATTGCTGAAGGCAGAATAGCTGTTAAGTTCAGTTTTACTCACTCCTGATACTCTCATCTGATTTCACTTTCAGTCTTAGACACCCTGGTAGACAACGGTAGACAAAAAGAGAGCTTCTCAGACCTTCAGATGCTTAACTATGCTTTACTCTAGTTAATAGCTTAATGTTGCCTTGGCACCTTTTTTGTACTCTCTCCAAGTGGACTAAATTATGATAAAAGAGTGTGCATACAGGCTCACTGCAGAGAAAAATCATATTTATCATATGTAAGTGTATGTTCTTTGCCTTTTTGCTGGAGATTATGAAGTGAGAATAAGTGAGGCTTTTCTGTACACGGTTCTGTTGAATTCAGATCTAATCCCCGGCTCTCTTTGTCTTCTCTGTCCTTGCCAGGTGTCGAGTGCTGATGCTGTAACCACTGTGTGGAGCTGACAAGCCCTGGTTGATGCAGTGAAGTGTTCGAGTGGGATAGGAACAAGCGAAGAAGGTGGGAATAAAAGACAACCAATGAAAGCAGATGAGAACCCAAATTTAAAAAAAAAGCCATCTTAAAGTGACACCATATGGGACAGTTTAGGAAGAGGAGATGCTGATGGACGGCACTCAGTGACAGACACAAAATTTGATTGGATAGAGAGAAGATAAGAGCTGAGAGTGCTGCATCTGCTGTAAACTCTACAGATGCTGACTAAAATTGACTTACAAGCCATTAAATATTCCCTCACTTACAGGCAGATTGTGGTTAGAGAGCCACTGAGAGGAGAGGGGGTTTTGAATGGGATTATTGGTGAGTTAATAGAGGTTCCACTTGGCAAAGACGATCAGGGCCGTTTTTGTGCTCAGTAAATCCACATTGATGAAGCTCTGCGGCTGTAACAGGAGGAATCTTTCAGTGAGAGCTGAAAGGAGGCTGGGAGCCTTCACTTTGCTGCCTGGCTTCCAGTCTGGACCAGGTTTGCTTTTCAGACCCATGTGGCCGCCGAGCTGTATCTTTATTAAGGCTCATGGAGCCCCTTGCTTTGGTTTCTCTTGCCGGACTACAGATGAGAGCTGTGTGTGCTGTTCGGTTGCATAAGAGAGGGAAGCGCTTTGCTCCACTTTCATGCTGGCTGACGGCTGCAAACACTGAGCGCATGTATGAGAAACTGCAACCAGCAGCCACCAAACGTACTTCCCAATTTACAGACCGCCTGTCATGCAATCAGTGGCTCTAATGTACACTATATGAATGCAAACATGTGCTTGCAGGATTTCCATTCTCTGTCTTAGATTTCTTTGCACCCAAGGGCCACTAGGTGAGTCTGAGTGACACCATGACAGATATGTGTTGTGACAAGACAAGGGCAGGAGGAGGCGGGACAGCGCTGCTGAGCGGCAAAATAGAGAAGTGAGGCATTAAGTAGAACTGTAGGGGATATTTTTGAGGAAGCCATTCTGATGCCAGAAACTGCAAAAGGATTCTTCTGTTTATGTGGACAAAGTGAGACGCTACGTGCACTCATGAGGAAAAGACAGAATTGAAAGAAAAAAAAATTAAAATAGCCTGCTCTATTTGCCAAAAACCTCACCCAGCAGACTATCCTCCTCTAATGAGCAAAGCTTGAAAAAAAAAAAAAAAAAAAGTGCAGCAAAGTCAGTGCAGCATCAAGTACATAGAGCAAATAGAGAAAACCACAAGTCTTTAAATAGGTGCCGGAAAAAGAGAAGTGTGAAATGGGTACACATAAAGAGGCAAACAGAGAAAAAGCAAGAACAGAACTGTACATCGGTCTCTAAGAGAAGCAGAGAGTGGCAACCGGCGCTACGGTGGGACTCTAACCTGGGATTTTCTCACAGTAACCGTTTCATAAAACCCAGCAACTAGACTGGAGGAGGAGAAGACAGAGGAGACGAAAACTGGGATCTTGAGACACAGGAAAAGGCACAGCACTCAGACGGGAAAGAGGGTAAGGAGATAGGTGTGAGAATCTGCTGGCTGGTTTCATAATTTCCTGGTTTTAAAGCTTGATCTTGTGCTTTTGTGTTTGCCACAAGTGATGTGTAATTATCTCAAAGACACACCTCACAAGTGGGAACAACTGATGCACAAGATCACTGTTGTTTAACTGACCCAGTGTGCACACAAGCTGGATGCCTTTTTTTCTTGCCTTCATCTTCGTCTGAGATGAGCAGATGATATTACCAGGCCAACCGTATCCTGGCAACCATCAGGCGAGCTCTGCTCTCAGAATGGACCGCATGCTGCTCCAGACTCAGTTTATATGTGTTAATATGAGCGTGGACATGGCTGGTGTGAGGCTTCCTATAACACACACCAACTCTGGGCTTTTCACGCGTCAGAAAGATTTCATTGCTTCATACAAGGCTCTGATCCGGATCACAGCTTGTCTTCTACTTTGCAATCACCTTGTCAGGTTGAAGAATGAGACTCTTATTCATATATTCATGGCGCCGGCTCAGTGTATATCTTGGAGCAGGTGGTCTAAAAGTCAAAAGAGAGAGTGGGTGTGTGGTACATGTTTGGACTGATGCTCTCAGGTAAAAGCAATGACTCAGCATGCAGCTGCATTTCTTGACCTCCTGGCAGATTCACTTGTAGATTTCTCAAAAAGTGGATGCTGTCCTCATCTGGAACCACATGGAGCATCTCAGGAAGCTTAACAGGAAGGTCTAACATCGGTGCACCTGTTCTTGCCAAATAACAATTGAAAGAGTGGCATCTTGTGAACATGTTAATGCAGCTCGTAATTCATTACTGCAGAGCGATGCTGACAGGCCTCTGCTGCGTGCTAACATAGCGCATAAAGACAACAAAAGAAGTAAAACTATGATCAATATGAGAGGAGATAATTAAGGAATGAAGCTTTCATACCAGCACAGCTGAGAGTCATATTCAGTTTTGGCTTACTGCCTGTTTGCTGTGTGTGTGTGTGTGTTGTGTTTTCACATGCAACAAAAACAAGTACACATGTGGCCAGCCTACAGCTTGATCCTTGAATATTCATTTTACTGATCCGACCACTGAATACTGCTGCATGCCTTCATTATTTCAACTGAAATTACTTTATTAGCCAACAAAATGGATTTATTTCATGCATTAGATGATATTCTTGACAGGAGAAAAAAATCCGTACCAGTGGTGTCCAGGTAAATAAATCAAACATATCATTAGTTCTGATAATCTGCACACAAAATCAGGATTGTAATTTTAACTTGACTGGAAAATAACAAGGAAGGAATTGAAATATGTGCAGACACGGATCTTTAATAATGTATTCACCTCATAAATTACAACACACAGTTCAAGCAGCTTTTCTAAATAAGAAGTGAAACTGAAACCAGATTTATAGGGCTTTGTTTAAAAAAAAAAAAAAAAAGCGGCTGAAAACAAAAACCACCATTCTGCTTTGATGTTCCTAAACACCCGATAAATGCATTTAGGTTTCATGCAGAGTGTGAAATGTTCACGTGTGCAGATATGCATACCCCTGCCTGTCTGAGCCACAGTGTCACATGATCAAGTCGGCTTCACTGGCATCTGGTCTTTGGACAGAAAGTCCAGCATAAAAGGCTTGTTGAAAAGCTTCTATACAGACAGCTGCACATAAAACAACTTCAGAGAGGAGCAGTCTATGTATAGCAGGGTTTTATTAGGTTACTATAGTAATATAAATGGATTAAAACCTCTGCTCAGCTCTAGTGACTCCCATGACTGAGCTAGATGATTCAGTAGCAGATTCAGACCCTCCTGTAATTGAATCCAGCATTGAGCGAGTATTGGACGCAAACTGTGATCAGAGTCACTTATAACTGGAATATCGGACTTCACTCTGCCTAAACAGAAGGACAGGAGACGAGAAAGACAGGATAATTAGACTAAAGCAGATGGGCAAAAAAAAAAGGATGAAAAAAAGCCTCAACCTGCGATACTCTCTGTAGGAGTGCTGTGTGTTTGTTATTCATTTATATTTGACTTTTCTAATACGGGTTGAGCGGTTCTGCGTACTGTATGCATTTTGTTGTTTCCTTCCATCCAGGTCGCCAGCCATGGGGAACCTCATTAAGGTCCTTGGCAAGGATTTAGAGAACTGTCCACATTTTTTCCTGGATTTTGAAAGTAAGTGAGCGTCGGGGTGTGTGCATGCGCCTGTGTGTTTGGACTGTGAGTGTGTAGCAGAGGTGTTCAGTGGGAGGTCGGTGGGTGGGCGGCACATGCGGATGCGAGCTGCTGAGTTGTTGATGGTGTGATGGAGTGTTGTTGAGGGTGTGGTTTGTCATAATTAGACACTCTTTAGTCCCACTCTTTAACTGGTACTGTTATAGACAGATATATAGAGGGAGTATTGTTAGTTAAACTGAGGCAAACAAGATTTAGAGTAATTAAAAGGACAAGATTTGCAGCAGAGACGTACATTAGCTGGATGGGATTAGATTCCTGACATGCCTGCTCACTATATGGGCTCTTCATTTGAACAGGATTGTCTTGCGTAATTTGATTACCAGGGTTGTTTTGTGCTTGATATTTTTTTTCAAAGATTTGTGCTGGAAAATTCAGTGCATCTGAAGTGACTTCTTATCTACGTTTGTTTCTGGGGACGTTCATCTATTAAACTAGCTCAGATCAGAGTTACTGAGATCCATCTCTGCACATTAAAGAACACATGAGAGTGGGATTAAAGACGCTCTGTGTCCACATTGCCATGCTTCACCCAGGATGTACTCCCACCATGCCATTCCAGCAACCCCACTCTCATCCGGTCCCCCACCTCAACACCGTCACCTCTCGCACACACCACACACACATACAGGCACCCACGCGCACACAAGCCCGACACCATCCCTTCATCACCCACAGACTTCTCCCCTCTCTCTGTTCCAGGGGGCTCATGGGAAACCTCCTGAAAGTGCTGGCTTGCGCCGAACTTGAGCATGGCCCAATAGTTTTCCTTGACTTTGAACGTGAGACCATCCGCTTCTTATTATTTTGAGTTATCCCTTTCTCTGTCTTGCCTTTCCTTTTATTTTCTCATTCCATCCTTCTTAGCTGACCATTGTGCCATCTTTACGTTCGTATCCCCCTCCCTCCCTCCTTCTCCTCAGCTCTTTCTGTCCTCCCCCTTCTTCTTCTCCATCTTTTTGGTTTCTGCTCCAGGGACTGGCATTTTAAAGGCATCTGTCTTCTTTCTAAAGAACCGTATTAGCTGCGGACACATGGACAAAAACACACTGATGCTGTTTCAAAATGACAGCAACAAGCTTTGGTCCCCACGGCCACAAAAAAAAAGCATAAATAAACAGCAAATGTCAGTCCTGTAGGGTTTCTGTTGCTCAGGGATGATGACGTCTAAGAGAAAGTCCACAGTCATCCCTCTGCCTCATCATCTCCTCATCCCCTGTTGTGTGTTGTTCCAGCCTGCGTATGTGTGTGTGCGTGTGCTTTCCACAAACCGTTACGGCTGTAGGAGAGTGAGAATGATAAAGAGAAAGAAAAAGAGAGGATGACTGTGTAAAAGACCAGTAAACATAACTACCTCTGCCTTCCTTTCACGTTTTCCTAATCTGTGGATTCGAAACTTTGCAGTGTGAAAATATCCATCCTAGCAAGTCTTTTTGTTTTAGTAGTTAGCGTTGAACTTATACAGTGCCGATGCTAACAGACCACCCATCACAGCCATAAAGATGCTTTAGAGTTGCCTTCATTCATTTCATTTCTTTCACACCAAGTGCTGATTGTCCTCTTTCACAATTTTTAATTTGAATTAAAAAAGCATGCACACAAACACACACAGTGAATTTAAGACTCCAACTGAAACTAAATGAAGTGTTAGGATGCAGATATCTTGCACTGCAGTCCCCTCCTCTCCCCCTTTAACAGCTGGCTCCCTGCTCCTCCTCCTCTTCCTCCTTTGCCAGCCCTATGTCACAGTGAGAGTGGGAGGGCTCACTGCTGGCGAGAGAAGTCGGCTTTCAAAAAGGTTGAATTTCCCCGTCTTTTTTTAACACATGTGATTCACTCTACTTGAAAAGCGAGGGGGATGACTCAGACTTGGGAATGGCAGCTTTCGACCTCCCCCTCCTCACCCACCTCTGCGCCATCTGTGAGCTCTCCCTCTCAAACCGAGGACAAAATCACCTCTGTCACACAGATTCACGTTTGGTTTAACCTGCCCTCGGCGCTCGTGGAGCTGCTCATGAATGAAGGTTAATGTTCATACCTTTTCAAAAGGTGGAAACCCGACAACAGACGAACGTGCGTCGTTAATTCGAGTTTATTGAATGTTCCTCTTCAGATTTTGTCTCATCATGCATTGAATTATCTTCAAAAACAACATGACCAAAAAATCATATCTTGAAGAATATCTTGAATAAACTGAAGTAAAACAATTTTAAATTTAAAATATGTAAAAATAAATTCCCTTAAATTTTACATAGCCTGCAGTTAGATGAGAAGATTGAACCACTTTCGCCAGCATCAGAAGTCTGAAGCTTCACTGACGCGTCAGATTACCAGATGTTCCTCCAATCCCAGCGACTGGCTGCAGACCTCCAGGATTCTGCAGCATTTCTATGATCTGAATGCTTTTTGAAGTCTCCTACACAGCAGGAGATGGCAGCATCCATGTCAGCATCACATCTACTGAATTTGGGATACTTTGAAAATATTTGAATAATGACATTATGGGCCCTTATGATGAAAAGGTTGTAAAAATATGCTCTAATTTTGGTAAATTTTCCTTATTACAGGAAAATTGTTGGACATTTAACAGCAAGGTCCACTCTAGCACTAGCTTGCATGGCTGGGGACGATCAGTGCATCCTGGACTTCTCTTCATGTTTTCACCTGCACCAGAAACAATAATGGCAGCAGGCCTCTCTTTGGTCCTAATATGGTGCTGTGGTGATGCAAAGCCTACCAGATAATCAATGAGTCCACGTCATTTATTACATGTTGATCTGGACTCCATAGCTAAAGATGCAACAATGAGATGTACAGAATGGCTTACATTCATCAGGTTAGCTCCGATTAGCTTTATTCATTTTAACAAGAATATTTGCTCTATCTCATTCAGTAGCTTTACCGTTTCATTCGAAGGTATATTCAACACAGCTGAGGGTCTTTTTTGTAGTCCGGCTTTTTACAAAACCAATGACCAACAGCTGTCCCATCTGAGACTCCCGTCAACTTAATCAGTCACCAGAACAATTACTCCTTAAGTTCAATCTGTCTTTGACAAAGCATATCCTCTGGTTTCTTTGGGTCTAGTAGGTTTAGCATCCAATCAGTCATACTTGCTGAGAGCACAAACTATGGGTTTGTTTATGGCAGCATGCATTGTAGGTATTGTTTGTATTGATTTTACCCCACACACAGTTTCAATTCAAGTCAGTTTTAGTTAGATAGTGCCAAATCATGACAAATATCATCTCAAAGCGCTTGAACAACACAGTTAAACTCGTTCCAAAGTATACGAACCGCCATCCTGAGGAAGCACCAGGCGACTGTGGAGAGGAAAAACTCCCCTTTAACAGGAAGAAACTTTTGGCAGAACCAGACTCAGGAAGGACGGCCACCTTGGCTGGTTAGGGGTTGAGGAGAGAACAGCAACAACAGCAACAGAGTGAAGGACGTTGGGATTTCTTGGAGACTTCAAAGCACCAAAGAGCAGATGATGTTGTGTGTAAGTCGCGTGCTGATTGGGAAAGAAATAGCTTGAGAGACAGAACAACTGATTTCATAGGAAAGAGGAAAGTAAATCCCAAAGAAACATAGATGCAAAAGCACAGATAATGGCTGCACTGATCTTTGTCCCCTATGACATGTGTCTTCTCCACAACAACGCCAAAAGACCAACAGCAGCACACCAACACAACCGAGAGTTGATCATAAACCACCAAGTTTATGTTTACGAACGAGGCTGGAGAACTGTTTTTAGGCCCAAACATGCCTCACTGGCTCCTACTGGCCACAGTCATCAAAGGCAATACAGCTTTCATGTCAGATATTTCTGGAAAGAAATATAACTCCTGAGAGGGACTTTGTTTGCGCCCCATAAAACAAAATCATAAATGTCGCTTCGTCATTGCTCTTAGGTGCTGATTGGCCTTTCAGGCATCGTCAAAGTGACAAATCTTTGGAGAAAGTCAGGCTACCTGTTACAGCCTCCATTCCTGCCAAGTCAAAACTGTCTCCAGCCCCAAATTACATTTACATTATATCTGGGAGTGGTTCCTATCTTCTCATCTAAGTGAAAAGAAATTTGCAAGTAGATATGTGCCCAGTCACACTCCCAATCTCACTTCACTCCTGAGACACAGGGAAAAGCCAAAAACGATCAAGAGTCCAGAGGACAGACCTTATATTGTAGCCTTGT
>JAOWBL010000003.1:6477236-6490499 GCA_028564865.1 Zenarchopterus dispar
GTGTACCCGCCTTGGCCAGTTATTGGCAGGCCCAGATGGACACCAATCACTGTGTCAATTAATATAAAAAGGACAGAAGACATGCTAAATTGGGGTAATAAATATGCAGTATTCTGCAACGTATAAGGGGTTTTGACAAGCAAAGCAGAACTGTGACTGGGAGGAGCCCTGCAGCAAAAACACTCAATTTACTTTCTGTACAGGAACTGAGACAGAAAAACTGGGGATGCCCACAGCTTGTCCACATCGCTGTCTGTTGTACCATAAAATAAATGAAAGAAACAAAAGGAAAAGAGAAAGAATGCATCCAAAGACAGAAGCAGAGGGGAAATAAAAAAAGCAAGAAAAAGCCTGTCATATGTAACTGATCGGACAATAAGATCTGCCCGGGCCCGCATAAATCTCAGCTGAATGGACAGCAGAAACGATTAGAGTTCAGGAGTCAGACACGTTATACAAATGGCGTCTTCCAGAAAGCCGCCATGCTGAACTACCAGTCATTGCCTCCAAATTGTTCCCTGAAGTAAAAGTGACGTGTCGCCTTCTGTGGCTATAACTGGTGATCACAGACTGTAATCAAACCTGACTGTGTGACAAGAGCGCTCCTCACAAGTCTCCTGAAATGACTCTAAAAGCAAATTGAATCATTAATTCACTGGCCAGATCTTGACCTCAGATATTTACAGCTGCAAGCATTGTTTGGATCTTCTCATTTAGATAAAATTGCATGTAGTGGTTTTCACTCATGGAGACAAAGATCTCAGGTTTTCATCTGGCCTTGTAGGATATCGTCATTTAGTCCATTCCTCTCTTATTAATCTCCTTTTTTTGAAATACTCTCCCCTTTCTTCTCTCATTGTCTGTCTCTGTATCACTTCCCCTCTCTTCTCTACCCTCCCCTGAACATTGACATCTCTTCCCGCTCCTCACGTCACACTTTCACTTCCCGCGCCCTCTCTTCCTCTCTGCTGCCGTTGCCTCCCTCCCCCTCGCAGATGCCCAGCCCACGGAGGCAGAGACGGCCGTGTGGAACCAGGTCAGCGCCGTGCTGGAGGAGGCTCACGGGATCCTGGCTGAGCTGCAGTCCTATAACGGAGCGGGGCAGGAGATACGAGAAGTGAGCGCAAAGCAGTTGATAAGTGCCTGGATGGCAAAAAAGCTGGCAGGCCGCGGGGCGGCGTGGAAACATGACACCCATGTGTGATTCATAAGAACTGCCAGTGTGACAGCAGAAGGGGCAAAAACAGAAATAAAACAACTCTTAAGATCTGAGATAACCAGATTTCTGCAGCTCTGTTCCCTCTGAGTGTTTAAGATTTGTGCTGGGAGCTCAGCTGTTAACGCAGCTCCATCCATTAAAGTGCTGCATCCTTTCCTCTGCTTGGTAGCTCACCGAGGTCTTGGAAGCATGTTTTCAGACCTTGAACAGCCATCACTGACAACTGATGCTGTTTTTCCTTAATTTAGTCCCCTGAAGAGAGAACTCTGTTTGTAAATTTTAACTACAAACTGAATTTCCAACTATGAGCATGAAGATTGTCAGGCACCATAAATTCTCCGAGCATCATCTTACTCTCCTGGAAACACTCAGTAACACTAGAACATCATGGGTGTAATCGTTCAGCACTGACGACAATGTTAGGACCAACGCACAGTTTACTCTCTTTTGATCCATATTTAAGCACACCCTCAAGGAAACTGATGTTTGTGCTTTTAAAGATTTACATTTTAAGTGGTACCAAACTGGCTCAAGGAAACACACAACAGGAAGATGCACCGAGCACATTCTCGTTTCAGCTTTCAGCCAGAAAAAAAGGGAAAGAAAAAAAGAAAAGAATACCTTCCCCATTAAAGAAAGATGTTTCCAAAGGTGTGTCTTTGTGGGACAGATGAGCAAACTCCTATTTGTGTTTCATGAGAATCATCAGGCTGTGATGCTCCACCACTGTGAAATTACTTTAGTAAGAACGTGAGAAATAGAAGTAAGAGAGAAGAGAGGACACAGAGAAGGCTTTTAAAACACTATCTGAATACAACATCTGCCCGTGTTCACCTGTAGGCCATCCAGAACCCAGGCGACCTCGCTCTTCAGGAGAAGGCCTGGAACGCCGTCTGTCCTCTGGTGGCCAAGCTGAAGAGGTTCTACGAGTTCTCCCTCCGACTGGGTGAGTCCGGCTGCTCAAGCGAAAATGTCATCTAAGAGAGGTTGTTTTTTTTTTTGTTGCCAGATGATGTCATAGCTGCAGGCATTTGTGAAAAGAGTCTGGTGTCTGAAATTTGTTGGTATCCTTCCACCACCATTTCGGCTTACTCCGTTCAAGCGGAGACAGCGGATCAGCACAGTCCCCACATCAATTTGGCACAGGTTTTACGCCAGATGCCCTTCCCGACGCAACCCTGCAACTGGGGAGAAGGGGCTCGAACACAGGATGTTGGTACCCTTCAGCCCAAAACAAAAAATGAACAAATAAATAAATAGTAAAAAACTCTCTCTGAATTAACTGGAAATGAGAAAATATATTATCCATCTATTCTTTGTAACACAAATCCAACATTTTTGAAATTATCTGAATATTTTTATATAACAAGATATGAAAAAGGGATGGCTGACAATGATGGTACCGTTAGCTTAATTTAACTTAATTTTGTTGCACAATCTTTAGTATGAATCATTTCCAGCAAATGATCTCCATATTAGAGCTATTGTGGATCACTCTTTTTTTTTTTGCATATATTTTAATAGTTATTGTGGATCACTCTTTTTTCTTTCTTTTTTTTGTCTGCATATATTTTAATGGTTATTGAGGATCACCCTTCCTGAGCAAACAGTTCTAGCTGTGTCAGATGTAAAGGCTACTTTCCTCCCTCTTTGTTATCCAGATCTTTTAAGAGATGTTTGGCTCATGAAGGGTTATTTAAGAGCAGTCTAGTGCTTTTGTTACCCAACCAGCCTTGGGTGCTTTTATATTTGTGTTTTAAGTATTATTCTGATGGGGGAAGCCATGACCTGAGACTGACACTGAGCTTTATGACGACAGGAAGTATGTTTCACTCAGTGATGCCGTGAAGTGAGACTTTATTGTTTCCTGGACAGATTCAAAGATGCTGTATCAGATGGAGCCCCAGCACATGTTTCCATCTGTGAACATAAAGCTCATAAGATCTTCAGTCTTATCTTATCAGTCCAAAGGATGTTCTCCCCAGTTCATTTTTTTAAACATTGTTGTTTATTGTTGACCAAGTTTGTCTTGAAGCTTTGGTCTTTGTCCATCATCTGCACTGTCCTCCTGATCAACCCGGGTTCCTTTTTCTCTTGCAGTCAAGCCTTGAGAGGTTGGTGACAGTACCTAGATTTTTAACTTCATAACTATGTCTGTAGATTTGTTTCTGTAGTAACAGAAACATAAATCTGCTCAGAGTTGATTTCATAGCTTTTCCCATTAAAATGCTCATCTATAATTTCCTTTCTAAGCTCTTCTGACAGGCCTCTCCCTGGCCCATGTCGAATGTGGTGAACCAAACTACACAGTGGCACATTTTCTCCCTTTAAATATTTATGAATGGCTCATAAAAAAAAGGAATAAGTAAAAGGCTGGTAAGAAATACTGAAGATACTAGTTGAGGCTAAATGGTTGGTTTCAAACATAACGATAGCACAGTGAGTTATGATCATTTTAAGGGGACCAACAAATCCTTCCAAAAATACTTTAGGATATCATTGTAAAATAAACAAGATTTCTTTCATGCTTTTTACCTCTTTATTGTTTTATTCTTTAAACACTAAAAGCACATCTCTCTCTCTCTCTCTCTCTATATATATATATATATATATATATATATATATGTATATATATGTCCTTTTAGTTTGTGACAATTGCTTTTAATTTTATCACTTTTTTTTATCACTTCATTGCACAGCATCCCTCGCTCATCTTTGGCAAGACAAACTACAATGAGCTTTTCTTACATTATAACAAAGATGTATCTTCTTTTCTTCATTTGTCACATTTGGGAGAGAAAAATGTGTGAAATGCCTGTTTGGTTTAGCTCTTCAGCCGTTCAAAAGCGTGGATTGCTTTCACAGATTGCTGCTACATGCAAATGATTGCAACTGCATTGTCTTTCCGGCAGTCTGAGGATGTGAGATGTGTGACAGACAGTATTGTTAGCACTTTGCGATGGTGACAAATACAATCAGATGACAGCACGGTGAGCATGTTGCTTGCTTCCCTGATTACAAGGACGATTAACTGGAAATCGATCAAGATGAGGCGCAATGCAGAGAACCTCATTGTCATTTCACATGCCGTTTTGGCGTGACAGCATTCCTAAACACAGATACACACTCGTACATGTCCTCCCAACCATCTCTGCAGCATCCTGACCCTGCAGCTAGGCAGCCGTTGCTAAGGAAACAGCGGTACATAGTTGTCCAGTACTGAGAGAGACAGAGAGTGAAACAGAGTTCAGCTGCAGCCTCAGCTCTGCCTTCCAATAATACCTCCATCTCAGGGACATTGTGTTCTCAGCTTACCATACAGTGACTAATAATTGATGATTATGTATCCGTACTAATGCATCTATCAGATGCATCACACCATGTAAGAGATAAATGGATCAAACACTAATGATCCAGAGAGCATTATCAGGATCATCCTTTGTTTTTCCCCATCCTACATAACCTTTGATGAATTTATTCATTTGTTTATTTAAAGAGGCAGTAAATAATCAAGGGGCGCCGTGTCTTTCTATGCGATCTGTCACTTTAAGCCACCTGTCCTCAGATGATGGAGACGCTGTGCTCTGTGGTAATAGCAGGAGGGAGACTGGGTTTCTGCCCGAGCCCTTTAGATTAAACACTTCAGTGCTGTATTTATAGAAGGCCCTTATTCATTTTTAATGCAGAGGAAGAGATGGGGCCTCGGGAGGCGTCACTCCTGAGGCATCACTACAACACACGGCCTCTGAGGTCCGGCTCCGGTGTGTGATTTGTTACGAGCATCAAAAAAGGCTTGGTTCAGTGTCATGTGTGGCGCAGGGCAAGTGTATGATCACTGATGCAGTAGCCCAAGGGAAAGTCGGGTTGCATCACTAGATCTCTGATTATTGTTTTTGCATCATTATTGATTATATGGACATTTTTATTTTAGATTTTTTTCCCCATTATTTCCCATCTTTTTCCTTATCAAATATTCATCATTTTTTTTGTCAACTAGAGAGAGACAACAACTACTGGCAAAGAATTCCTTGTATGTCTCTACGTACTGGGCGAATAAAGCTGATGCTGACTCCGTTTGTGTTGTAGAGTGAAATTTACAGTTGGTGCTGTGGTCACATTAACAGTTTCCCTGCTTTCCAGAATTAAACCAACGATCTACTTTTTTTGTCTGAGGTGTTACTGTGCAAAAGTCCAACAGAGATCGTGTTCCTATTCAAAAGAAGTGACAAAACCTGCAGAAAGCGATGATATATGTTTAGGCCTAATGAAATGTTGCTACTGCTGAATTTTTGTTCGGAAGCTGGTGGCGTGCAACAGTCTTCAGATCCCAACAATCTGGGCTGAAGAATGTAGAAGCCCGTGCAGTTGTAGATGAATATCTGAGGTGTGGATATCCTTGCAGAGAATGCCCTGCGCAGCCTGCTGGAGGCGCTGACGAGCCCGCCTTACGCTCCCATGCAGCACCTGGAGCGGGAGCAGGCCCTGGCCAAACAGTTTGCTGAGATCCTTCATTTTACACTCAGCTTTGATGAGCTAAAGGTGAACAAAAGCATTTTTGTCTTAACTATCTCCCTCAAACACTGACTTTTACTGCAAACTGAGGAAAGGGTAATAAAAAAATCAATGTAAACTCTGTATAGCCCTGTGAAACCATATATCCCATTTTCTCTGGCTGTGCAGATGACAAATCCAGCCATCCAGAATGACTTCAGCTACTACAGGAGGACTATAAGTAGAAACAGGCTGAACAACCAGCAGGTGAGGCTTTGAAGACAAGATCTAGCCATTTGTTGTTTACATGATGAAATGAGAAAAAAACCAGCATGATTTTGCATTTTCTCTTTGATCTCTTTGATCAGCAATGATTGAATTGGGGGTGTTCATTTCCTCCCGACAACACAAAAGGATGTACAATCAATGACTCATTTGGCATTACACAAATCAGAGCCAGGACTGGCTCCGCCGTGTGATTCTCATTTTACCTGATACATGATTACTGGACTGGTGTGGTTATTATTCATGCTTCATGTATGCGTGTGTATGTGTAGCTGGAAGCAGAGAATGAGGTGAACAACGAGATGGCCAATCGAATGTCCCTGTTCTACGCCGAAGCAACACCGATGCTGAAGACTCTGAGCAACGCCACCACCAAGTTTGTTTCAGAGGTACAGCTCTCAGGAGTCAGATTCACGGGTTTTCTGAGCCAAGCCTTAGTTACACGCCTGCCCAACCATCCTAATTATTTTCCTCTTCAAAACAAAGAGTTAGTCTGGTTCTTCTGGATTTGGATTGAATTTCAGGGGGGGGGCAGTTTCAGCGGATGCAGAAGGGACTGCCTCTGGACACCATCGACAGTCGTGCAGCCGATCAGAGAAGCAGCAAAGCAGTCAGACTAGTATCAAGGAAAAAAGTCCAAAATGATGTGCATTAAGAATCCCAGTGGATGACTGTTGTTGTTGACCTATGGTGTTATTAGTAATTCTGGGTCCATCTTGGTAGTGTTATATACTGGCTGTGTATGAGTCATCAGTTTGTGACTGGTTTGGTACGTTCTGTACCAGGGAAATAGTTGGGAATACTAGGGGTAACAGACCCATTTTTCAAGAGAGAATTTTTGCAAAGCAGATAGGTGTATCTGGCCGAGCTATGAGTTACTGAGCTAAAGTCGTAATTTACCTCTAGTTACTTCAGTCACTGACAACAAGTGAATCACATGAATTTGACCTCGAAGGCACCGAGAAACACACGAAGCAAACATTTCAACTATTTTTCTTTTCTTGGATGGTGAGCCAGTGATGCCGCAGCTAATCAGACCATCAACAAAAGTAGCAAAAAACACAGCACAAATATCCGGCACTGACTAAAAGTCTTTTACCGAACATCTTTCTCACAGAAAAATGAGCAAATATTACCAACAAGATGTACGTAAAGTCCCAGAAGTAATGCAGAGTGATGGTCTCCATGTTCACTGCAAGATAATACTGTTTACAAGGGTGGAGCTGAAAATTTATACGAAAACAAAAGCAGCTGCAAAGTTAAGGATTTTCAATTCAGAAGTGCAAAGAATGACCCGGGAGAGTTTCTGCTGCATGGAAATCTGCATCCCCATTAATCATGGACTGACCAGGGCAGCTGAACACCTGCAATGCTGTTTCCTACTTACCCAGCTGTGGTCAGCCCAAACAGATGGCTCTGCACAAGAAGCTACCACGACACTGTGATCAATATATCCACAGGAGCTCAAAAGCATCTCAGAAAAGCATTTCACTCAACATGGTCTTCCAGAAATACAATCTGAACCTATAACATACAATAAGGAAATCAGAGTATATACAGTGCAGCTTTTCAGATGCTCAGAGAGCCAGAACTTGTTCTGCAGGGAGATGAGTCCATGTCCCTGCTTGCTGTTGCAACCCGTCAAGACAAGACAATGTCATTTCCCTGGAGGATCCTGGTTACTTCAGCAGCACAATGCCAGGCCTCATTCTGCGTGACTTACTGGCCTCGTAGACTCAGTCTGTGTACTTGACTGACCTGCCTGCGGTCCAAATCTGTCTCCTCCTAAAAATCCACGACACATCATTATGAGACGAACAGACAACCCCCGTCACCGGCTGCTGAGCAGCCTTGCGGTCAGCAAGAATGGACACAGATCCTTCTTGTAAAACTACAGTTAGTATCCTCAGTCCCAGAAGGTTTCATTTTTTAAAAATGTAACACAAAATTATATCTGTCTCTAACTATTCTCAAGCATGACATGAAATCCATTTGTCATGTCTTCCCTGACCATTTAAAAATGGTCTGGGAAGACATCCTTTGTTCCTTTCCTTTACTGTCATGTATCCTGATGAAACACATAACTGAGAAATACTGATGAGACTCAGGCGAAATGTAGTGGACACACTGCTTCCTGCCACTGAGCCAAGTGTCTGTGGGGTCTTGTTAATTTACCCCGCTGATGCTCTTTGTCTCCACCTTGTGGGAGAACATTTTGTCCTAGCCTGTCTTCAGTATCCAAACTAAAATACAAGTACATCTCATGTTTGTTGTGGCTTCTCTTTTGTCTGTTTTCAGAATAAGACCCTCCCCATAGAGGACACCACAGACTGCCTGAGCACCATGGCCTGCGTGTGTCGTGTTATGCTGGAGACTCCGTGAGTGCTTCCAAACCTTCCCTTCCCCTTCAGTCCACCTCATTCCCTCCTTGTTTTTCACTCTGAATGTCAGAAGCCTTAATTCTCATTAGCAGGCCTTCACAAAGTCAACAAAAGAGGCCATTCTCAGAAGTGAGGAGCTAATTCAATAGCCTCAGTCGTGGAGGGATTCATTCTGAATTGAAAATCCGTTGATTAGATTTGTCTCAGTGTTGCACCTTTTGGTCTCGACCTCCTATCGGGCCTGTTGACTCTGTGGCCAGATGTCTGGTCTGAGTGTTATGCGTGTTAGTGGAAGATGACACCTTTCTTCGGAAACTGCCTCTGTTCCAGGGAATACCGCTGCCGGTTCACCAACACAGACACCATGTTGTTCTGCATGAGGGTGATGGTGGGCGTCATCATCCTGTACGACCACGTCCACCCTGTGGGGGCCTTCGCCAAGACCTCCAAAATTGATGTGAGTGAAAGAAAGACACTGATATGTAGTTATCACAGTAAATAGACACATAGTGGGCAAAAAGAAGTGGAAGATGACAAGGAGACACAAAATGACCTGAGAATTAATACTGACTACAAAACCATTGAAACGATCACAAGAACATGATTTATACAGAGAGAGCCTTTGAGAGTCTCTTACTTGAAACTCTACAGATCTATGTCCATGTATGAAAAAAGTAGAAATCTAAATAGTGAAGATTGAATCTATCGCTTGAAGTCATTGACCATTTTTTAATTTAAAAAAAAAAATGGAATAAGAGACCGTGTGACAAGATTTCCTTACCTTCTGCTGTGTATTTTAAGCTCCTGGTATGCTGCAGATGTAACCTTATTTGACACTGAGGAGCAGAATAAAACCCCGATCTTCCTCCGTTTCAGTCGGCTTCAATTATCTCTAAATGTCAACTTGTTGCAACTGCTAGGAGAGACTTTACTGGTCACAGTTCGTCAATAAAAAGGGTCTGGTCATGCGGAAGGCTGGTTACTTTACAACTAAAAAGACACAAAGCGGTCACAAAGAGAAACAGAAGTGTCCCTGTGCAAAGAAGTTCAAAGTAACCACAAAGAGATTAAAGATTAACACAAGGACAAATGAATGCATAAAAGTGCAAAATCACCACAAAGAGGTGAAACATGAGGCACTGAGACTTTTAAAAAATGAATGCAAACTGGGCACATGTGAAACACATCTGTGTTAATGCAGCTGTTTAAAGAGGTGGGGTCTTCCTCACGTGTGCTCTCAGGGCCCCACTGTCTCCTAATCTGTCCATAATGATCGGTTTTTAACATCTTCCCGGCTGATGAGGTCTCTTACTGTGATAAAAGTGTGTATGGGAGTGTTTTTGGGTGCAGCGGGAGATCAGGTTGATCTGAGGCAGCTGACCTTTCCCTGCTGGGCTCTAACATTGTGTCTGTGGCTGGCAGATGAAGGGCTGCATCAAAGTGCTGAAAGAGCAACCGTCCAACAGCGTGGAGGGACTCCTGAACGCACTGAGGTGTGTATAGATGAAGAGGAGTAGGCATACAAAGGAAATGCATGAAAAGGATCTGTAAAAGCGTCCTTCCTTGTTTTTCTCCTCCTTCGTCAGGTACACAACACGGCATCTAAACGATGACAGCACCTCCAAACAAATCAGAGCCCTACTGCAATGAAAGAACGAGGGGAGGGGGAGAAAAGCCGGAGTGCACTGGGAGGAGGAGGCGAGAAGCTGAAGACGAGGAAACAAACCTGTTTGTTTACAGCAAACAAAATAAATCATTTCCAGGCGAAGAGTGACCTGATGATAACAAGAAGAGGAATTTAATTATATATATTGTCAGCTGTTCTTCATTCTGTCTCTCATTTTGTAAAGTAAGAAAAGAGAAAAAAAGCCAGAAAAGAAGATATAGATATATATTAAAGAAGCGAAACACGAGCAGCAGATTAAGAGTAGGTAGGATAAAAGAGGAAGCTATGTTGGAAAATGTTAAGGTCAGAACCAAAATGTACAAAAAAAGGGTACATGTTCCAGCAGTAGTCTGACAAGTATTTTTGCACACACTCTGAAAACAAATGCCATCTCCTTTCCCCCCGGAAATCTGATCCTAAACCGGTTCCCTGAACCCTTCTCGATCCCGCCGTCTCACACACACGTTCAGCTGAAGCCGTTGAGGCTGCACAGACAGTGGCACTGCCTCTCAGTCTGCCTCAACCGCAGAAGTCCCCGCTGTCAGGTGAGTCATGAAGCAATGTGATGGACCAAGTCCGGAGATTTGCTTCCACCTACGTCACTTCTTTTCCACATTGGTGCAGCTGGGAGACAGGATGAAAGGAAAGGAGCGGCTTTTTTTTCTTTTTAGGAAGCCTCTGTTTTTACCCCGACTTCTTCAATGCTCTCCATCTTCTCACTCATCCATCCATCCCACTAAATGTGTGGTTTTTCCTTGGCATAACAACGTTAAGATCCGCCCATGCAGTCTGCCCTGACGTCATACAAGCTCCAGCACAAAACCTTTGTGAGATGCCTGGCTTTACTTGAACAATGTCCCTTGCTTTCTGCATCTTTCTCTCTCCATGGTGCTGATCTGGTTAAGCTATCTATTTGGCTGTTGCCAGAAGCAAGAAGAAAGAAAATTAAAATCATCAACCATTTTCTTTTCTTTGCTCAAATGCTGCATCAGAACTGCTATTAGCTATTCTCTGCTTTCACTTTAGTACAAAAACAAGGACAAAGGTCCAAAAGAGGCATTGTGGGACGCCACAGCAACCTTTACTGCTTCACCCAGTGCCAAAGCCTAGTAGATCATGGTTTTTTTTGTTTGTTTTTTTTAACAATATTGAGCAAGTGTAAAAGGGTTCCCTTTAGCTCTGTATCACATCTTTTAGTATATTTGCGGGTAAGAAACTATGAATTGACGTATGAGAGCAGTCAGGCGGAGACACAGGCATTTTAAGAAAGATCTGAGAGTCCTAATGTACATACACGAGCCTTCTCTCAACTCACATCTACATGGTCTGCCTGGATCCTCAAGGAAAAAACACAACCACCATCATTTGATTAGAATATTTTCCTCTTTTAACAGGAGGCTGATGAAGTCATAAAACGTAAATTAAAAAAAAAAAAAATCAAATGGAGATTATAAGAAAGTGCTGTACCTTGGATGTCTATAGACCTTAGCCTAAGTTAATTTGGTCTTATAATATATTTTCTATACAGGGGTATGTGCACAAACATATTCTGTATGAATACATAGATGGCATGCTGTAAAAGTTCTGACGGAAGTGTGTAAATAAGGTGTTTTTATTCATTTTTAATCGTTCAGTGATGCTGAAATCAGGTATGTGTCGTCTCTCAGAATTCCCATGCGTTTGGCTTGGACCATCGGACTTGCTGTAGTCATAGGTTTCAGAAATTCAGCTTCATTATGGCAAATGAACCAGAGGGAGGGACGCTGAGGGGGGACGGGGCAGGGGCTGTCCATTTGCTTGTTATTTTGTATATTTTGTGCAACAATAAACTTGTCATTTATTACATTCAACTGCTGATGTTCTGTCTGTTCATGAATCGCTCCAATAACTATCATGTCTCAGCTGGGACATAAATGCCCCGTGTCTCGTTCTCTCTGGTTGGACGACCCTTTAATGCCACAGTCAACCAAACCCCAAATTATGGATTTTTCATTAGAAAAAAAAAGGTTAAACACTGTTCAAGAGCTTGTTCTAATTCTGACATTAAAATTTCACGTCTGCAGTCGTCGGCCCCGTAATCTGTTGCTTAGCAGAGGTGGACAACTAACTACCACCATAAAACAGCCAAAAGGGACTTTTTCTTTCTTTTTCACCTAAGTTAAAACATAAAGTTTCATTTTAGCTTTCTGCCCTGCTGTGTCCCAGTTTAATAAAAGACAGCTACAGGGACTTTACTTCTGCTAAGGCTGAGTGTCTTGTTGACAGTATTATTGCCTTTAATGTTTTAAACAACTGACAGTGCTTCCCCTCGGAGATAAAAACACAATCAGTCACAGGAATGTAGGTCCATGATTTAATTCGGAGCTGCAAGCTTTAAAGTTACGAGGGCTGGAGAGATTGTGGTGTTTCACTGAGGCTGTAGCACTTCACAAATCTAGAGATGGTTGTTAACGTGAAGAAAATAAGAAGAAAAAAATAACAACTCAGGTTTGTTTTCAGTACTGTTGGTTAGTCCAACTAAAAAACACAACTCTGCTGAGCCATGCATTTCTTTAGGTGTCATCAGTGATGACCTTTTTCACAAATAAGATGGTTGCTATTAGAGAATAAAACTGTAGTACACCTTTTCCTTCTGCCCCTGATGCGTCATTAAACGGAGCAGCTTTGGAGGAAATTCCTATAAAACTGTCTGAACTGAATAAACGCTTCATCTAAACAAACAACATGTCTCTTAGATGTCATCCCATCCAGTGTTTGAGCAGATTTTTCCCTGAATTAATATTTCATGCAAAGAATCCATCTTTGTTTGGCTAGGTCACCGTCATCGAACGTGTACTTGAAAACATCTAGTCTTGATCCAGAAGGGCTGGATAATTATAGAGCTACAGTTAGATCTACTGATCTGCTGTTAGATCTCAGAGCTGCATTTGATCCAGCTGATAATGTCTTTTAAAACAAACAAACAAACAACAGTCTTGAATGGGCTGTTGGTGTTAAAGGAACCACATTGTCTGGGTTTAAGTCATACAGGCGTGGACAAATTTGCTGCTACTCTTACAATGATGGAAGAAAAATCCACAGTGGTCACTAAAAAAACTTAAAACTGGCAAAAGTAATAATAAATATTTTAGTAAAACTTGACTAAAGAAAATCAAACATTGCTTTTGAATTATGAAGCAACTCGATGATTAAAACAAAAGAAATGAAACTGGTTAAAAAGG
>JAOWBL010000003.1:6490599-6510278 GCA_028564865.1 Zenarchopterus dispar
ATTCTGCTCTATACAGCATTAAAATTCAAACTGAATTGAACCGTCACACAGACGGGGTGCCACACCTTATTTCCTGTGTGTCATTCCCTGTCGCATCTTCTCTCATCTTGCACCTTTCCCTCCCCCCTCCTCCTCCTCCTCTTTCCCTCGAGTCACCCTCCCCCCTCCACTCTGGGATAATCAAATAACCACTCAAACAAGATAAAGGCCCATCAGGCATCGTCACTCACCTCCTTTCACTTACACGCACACACACACACACACACACAAAGCTGCGTCTGTGCTCGCAGAGAAGTGAGGACGGACGGACAAGTAAAATCAAAGCGAGGAAAACCAGAGGGCTGAGTCACACCGGAGGGGTTTATGTGAATGTTGGGAATGGGACTGATCGCTCCTGACGCCTCATTAGGTCACGTGTTTCCAAACTTGAGATCAGCAGCCCTCTCCGAGCATCACACACTCGTTTTTTGCTTTACAGTTAAAATCCTCCACGTCGCTTTTTCCCCTCCAACCTACATTCATCTTTTCCCATCTTTTCCTCTTCCCACCAGCAGGCTCGCGCTGCACTGAGCCTATTCTTGGAGCTACCGCAACCCCTCGCCGCACTGGTGTGTGTGTGTGTGTGTGTGTGAAAGAGAGATGAGCATGCATGTGTGTGTCTGTGAGTCTGTGTGTCTGTGTGCACGGATGCCACCCTGATCTATTAATACTCTCTAGTTATCGCCTCCTCTCTCCACATCTGTGTGACGGCCAGTATCTGCAGGAGGGTGCGACTGCCCACACTTTGGAAATGGCCCACTCTTATAAGGCGCCTTTCAAACCCGTTTTAGGTTCTACAAAACATTTTACAATATGTTTCTTATTCACCAGATCAGAGACAAACTTATGCAACAACACAGATGAGAACATTTGGGCTCCAGTGCCGGGATCAAACCCCAGATCTTCCGACTGGAGGACCGCCCCAGTCTGTGTGTGAAAGCGGACCAGACACACTTCTCTATAAATACCAAGTCCAGTGATCTCCCGCCTCTCGCGTTCAGTAAAACATCTGCAAAAATACACAGCAGATCTTCACACGCACATAAATACCACCAGACCAATTAGTGAAAGCCAAATCCACTTAAGTCTCCCCCTGCAGCGACCACTAACAGGAACACATGGAAAAAGGTATCACCAAAAAAAAAAGAAACACTTTTCATCTGCTTTCACTTGTTTCCAGCAAAGGATTAAGCTGATGGATCAGACCCACATCTAGAAAGATTTAGGATCTGAAAAAGTTCCATAGGGTTTCCCAATCAAAGGGGCGGTACCAATCGTTGCTTACCAAACCGCTTCTGCAGACAGGTGGTTATGGCTTCGACCAATCGGAGCAATGAAGGAGGTGGCGTGTTCAGAGCAGGAAGCGAGTCAACGAGAGAGTGGGTTGTGCAGATGAGTAAATTAAACTTTTGCCATAGCCTGTCAGGAAAACAGCCAACACATCTATCTTGTGGAGGAATGATTTGAGTATCGTCTTCTGTTTAATTTAAGACAAAAAATAAAGTCCAAGTCTTTATCAGTCTAAGCCAAAGTCAATTCAAACTACTGGTATTCCTCAACTCCAGTTGTCCACATTTTCATTTTACATCCAGATTACAACGTCATTGCTCTGTCGCCATCATGTTAAAGAATCTCCCTACAAGTACTGACTGATTTGATTGGCTCCCAATGACTTTAGGCATAGTTATTGAGCTTCAGCGGATGGTAGCGAGACCTGCCTGCAAAGCAAATTTAAATTTAACATTGTTACGTCTAGATTTCTAGGCTCTTAAAGGATATCAGCGAGAGGGCTTTGTTCCTGAAATCCACCACCGTGTAGCTGCTCACCAGTGGGTCCACAAAGCCGATCATGTGATGCCTGCACTCGGCGCGCTCCTGAGCTGTCACCTTGTTGGTGATGATGTCCAGACCCTGGTACACCTGCAGGAGACGCAAAGGATCGAATAAACACGGAGACAAAACCTAAGGATGAAGGGAGAATAAAAGGAAATAAAGGTAGAGTGGTAAAATATGCAACATTTGGCAGGAACAGAATTACTGAGTATCATGCAGAGTGAGAAAATTAGTGAGACATCTGAGTCCAAAAAAAGCATAAAACTGTGGACAGTTCTGTAAAATCACCTGCCAACAGATAAACGGGACACCAGATTGAAATCTGTTAATAGGAAAGTGAGTGTGCGTTATCAGGAAGCAGGGTGATTACAGAGGAATACAGCGGAGCTGTCTGTCCAGTCCTGTACATTATGATACACATCTCCTCTCCTTTTTCCATGGTCTGGGGGGAATGTGACAGCCGGGTGTCACACAGCAGTCAGAAGCGATTTTCATTCCCACACGCAGATGCTGAACGTTTTCTGCTCTCCTCTTTCAGTTTCAGACGTATGTTCTCCTGCGACTCCGATCGTTATAAGTCTCCAAACCTGATTTGTGTCTTTGTCCGCCGTCGTGAATCTGATTAAACGTACTTTCCTCCAGACTGATACCATTGCATATTTAGTTTATTTCAATCATGTATCAGTGGTGTACGGGTAGAGGAAAGGGAAAAAAAAGATCAGGCTGGCATTTGTTGCACACGTGCACTCTTTCACAAGTGTGAAGAAGTTCGAGAATATCTGAAGACAACATGAAGAGTGAAGAGTGAGGTGTGGTGGCACCTGCGCTGTCATGTGAGATGACTGGACGTAAAGGTGTCCTGCTGTGTTCAACTGTTAATTTGAGGAAAAAGTGCAAATAAAGTATGTTTAGAATAACTAGTCTAGAGAAATTTTTTGAAAACATTTTCTTGGCAGGGAATTGATCACAATGTTATTTTCTTGACAAATTGAATCCATTCTTGTATAATTTGGTATAAGAAAAAGCTTAATTTCTATACTGAGAAGATGAAAATCCTTAAAAATCAGTAATGATAAAGCAAACTTTTTTAAATATTAAAGTTCCTCACGAATAAATGGCAGCTGTTACTTCTGCATCTGAATATTTCTCACCTTTAATCTTTTACCTTTTCACCAACTTCTACTCTGTCACATCTCAGCTGACTGAATCTCTTGAAAACATAAAATATCTGTTAGAGGAGGAAAATAATCCAATAACTTTTGCTTTCCACAGTGGATCTTTTTTGGTGTTATTTACATCATTTTTCCATAGTGGGTTTAAAAAAAAAACCAAAAAAAAAAAAAACCATCGGCTCACAAGTTACTAGAGTGACTTCATTCCTTTGTTTCTTCTTCTTGTAAAAATAACACTTTTGCATTTGGGAGTCAGTCTGAAGAGCTGGCTAACAAGTGAGATATTAAAGGCTGGATTTTCTGACTTAAACACTGAACAACATCAAAAACTTTTATTCTTTTTTTCCCTTTTAAATCCTGTCTCAAATAAACCAGAAGTACATTTCATTTGAGGAGGGTTTTGTCAAGTTTTCCTGGCAGATTAAGCGATTTGATTTCTGAGCTACAAACATATACTTTGAATGGTTGGTGGTAGACTACACACAGATGCTGTGCAGGAAGGGCACATCACATGACTTTTCATGGTGGGTTAAAGCAGGACGGACATCAGCCACAGTGTCTGAATTCACTTTAAGACCATTTGGGACTTTTTTGCATTTCTTGTTGCATATCAGCAGACCAGGTTTTCCCTGGCTTTCCCCCTTTCTAACCTCTGAGGACATCTCTATAAGGCAAATATACACATTATCAGGGGGCATAGTTTCCTACAGCCTTTGCAGGAAGTTGGTATAGCTCCCATTCAATTCGCAAGAGCAACTTGAGGTGTTCTTGAGAAAATGAGGCAATTCTTCTGACTTGCAGTAGAGTTCTTAGGTTCTTCATAAGGGGGCCTTGGTACCTTCCTACAGCTGCACCTTCTACATCAGCAGCTGCAGCTGCAGGACGAAAAAGAAGAAGACCTAGTGGTTGTAGTCACTGCTTTTGTTCGGCAGCGGCTGGAGGTCCTGGAGCGAAGATGGCAACGCTGGTGGGTGAGGCCATGGATCCAGAAGCGGCACCTCTACAGCCCCGATGAAGATAACTGCATGACATATCTCCGGATTGAGCGTAACACCTTTCCTGAGGTGTTGCATCGTGTTGCCCCACACATCATGAAAAGTGAGATGTAAGTTTAGTATTCTGGAAGCAACAGGATTTCATTGTGGTCGATTTTACGACTCTCAATAATTCCCAAACGCAGTGCGTTGTTCTCTTAGGTTGTTCCTAAGGAATTCATATGGTGGCCCTACTAAGAGGTTTTCATGGCGCGTTTATAGAAACTCTTGGAGATGACCATCGACCTGGCCACAAACTTAGGAACGGGCCACAAACACTGGATTCCTAAAAGGCTGCCTTAAGGAGGACATAGAAAATGGTCCAAAAACTGTTCGCTGGGTGTTCGCAGCCATTCATACGGGTCCCTGTGACCGTAACTACAGGGAATATAATAATTGTCAAACTAAGAAAGGAACGAATGAAGGATGGAAAGAGGGAAGGAGAAAGACTGTTTTACACAAAAGAATGAAAGGAAGAAGAAAGAAAGGAGGACATGATCAAAGGGAGGGTAAAAAGAAAAGATGGATGGATGGATGTATTTCTAGTTTAGTTTTCTTTATATTTGCCTTTCGTTATAACATTTTATCAAGAGTGTACCAATGATGTAGTAACAGAGTAAAACTATACTGGCGGTAGAGGGAGAGAGAGTTAAAATATCTGCTTGGGTAAAATACATTAATAATAATAATACTAATAATAATAATAATAATGTGCTTCTGAAACCTCTTTGTCAGAAAGGGCTTTCCTGTAACCCAAATTCCACATTTAATTAAACTCAACTCAACTGATGGACATCCAGCTATCAATAAAGGTTATTGATCGTATCCTTGGTGATGGTGCGTGTTGGGGAGAAGGGGTTGCGTGTGCATCACCGAATGTTCTTGGGCTCCGTGTCACGCTAAAAGTAGAGAGCAGAACAGGGCAAAGCAGAGCAACCCCGGTCGATAAATTATTCACGGCTCCTCTGCACGACACCGCTGTCAGCCAACGGAGGGTTGGATTCCTGGATGGGCGGATGGATGAAAGAGACGAAGAGCAAATCAAGGAAGATGGAGATTTAGAGTGGTTTTTGGAAGAGCAGGAGTAGGATAAAAGGCCATGAACATACACAGACAGAGACAGACGGGAGCTGTGTACTTGTTACAGAGAACAGGATGCTCCCTGACAAATCTGCACACATTATTCACCAGCACACTTCTTCCGTTTTCACTGTACTCTCGCTCACACAGAAACACGACTTTACAAAAAGAAGACAGGATGATAGTTGGACTGAGGTTAATGATTAGAGAGAGAGAGAAAAATCCAAAGAGAAAGATGAAGTGATGCTTGTCTGTGTATAAAACAGAAAGACACCAGAAAGAAACTTAGTGAGGATGATGTCACATGTCCTATTGGGTCCAAACTCTTTTTTCCCCTCATAAATGATGAAAAAACAAAGGCACTATTTAAAAACACACATAGACTCCAATTAATATCCATCCTGGTTTCAATTTTCCTATAAATCATACGCTCCTCGTCGCGTGACAAGCATATGATGAGATTCTCCCACACTTTGATGGCCAGCTCACTCTTTTTTCCTCACAAGCATTAATCAAGTTTCTTCTACCACATCCATCCAGCTCCTCACCTTTTCTTCCAAGCTCACAGTTATTTTTTGTCACAGGAGGAGGACTATCTAATGCATGTTATGTAACAACACTTTGATTTACATTCATGTGTTCTCTTCAGATTGATTGGGAAGGGCAGTGTAGTCACATGAATTTCTCCTTAAAGGTTATAAAGACACCCAAGAGTAAAAGCTGGGAGAACAAAAAAAAAAAAAAAAAAAAACCCAGTGTGTAAATGAGAAAAATGAAAATAGCCACTTGAGTGGAACATGTGGAGAAGAAGGGGGGGGGAAAGCCTTCGAGTGTGAGCTGCAAATGAGAGGGGGGAGCGAGAAATAAAATTAAGACTTCCAGTCAAGGAAACAGGCTACAAATTGCACTGATGTTCAATCCCAAGATATAAATAAACACAGCTAATGGTGCTTATACATCTTCAGGAGGAAACTGAGAAAATATGTTTTCATACATGGAGAAGATTGAACACCTAACGAGCATTTTTAAGTAAATAGTGGAAATGATCTGTGCTGAGGGAGAATGGGGGTGGGGGGGACCACACTGAAAAGATATGCACCAATCAGTTCTCACAATGGTATATTGATATTGTATTGATACAGAACTGATTTGTGTGTGTGTGTGTGTGTGTGTGTGTGTGTGTGTGTGTGTGTGTGTGTGTATTTCGGAGGGGTGGGGTGGGGTGTGTGCAATGTATCATAGGCAGAGGTAGTGAGTAGAATCAGTTTCCTCTGACCAAAACGTCACCAGATCAATCCCTAGCCCTATCACATACCCAAGCGTCCTTGAGGAAGACATTGAACCCCCCACTCCTTCAGTCATTAGAGGGGTCACAAGTCCAGATAAATGGGGAGGGTTGTGTCAGGAAAAGGCACCCAATGTAAAAAAAAATCTCTGCTAAATCCACACGTGTAACATGATAATCTGCTGTAATGACCTCTAAAAAAGGGGAAAACAGAAAAGAAGTTGCTTCTTTGCTCAACGCATCATTCTTTTCAGAAGGGTTAATAAATGCATCACCATGGCCTTCTTTAAAAGTCCTGTTTTCTCCAATTAGTAATGATGGGATCACTGGTAAGCAAACACCTTTGTTAGATTTGTTGATTCAAAATGCAACCAGTCTGCATCCACACTTGCATTTCAGCACCGTGTCAGAAAAGATCTGCATTCACATCACATCACCGTAACATATTATCATGTAACCATTCATGCTCACCGGGCATGCATATAGAAATAAAAACTCACGGGTCCTTCTAATAAAGCTCATAATAGCTTTCCTCCTGCAAGTTAGCAGCTATTTTATTATGAAATATAACATAGCGTAACTGCTCATACAAAGGACAACAAAGTCAACAGTGCTTGCTGTTCCGAATCAATTTCCTTGTTTACAGCATTGTTAAGGCGTATCTGTGTCATCCTCCGGTGATGATCACATGACACGGGCTTGGTAAATCAGCAAAAGATGCATAGTGACCCAGAAGAGCAAAGCCCGACGCAAATCGGTACCACTGTGTAATCATTTTCAAACATTTAGAGTTTTGTCCATCCACGTTAGAGCAAAACAGCTGGGTTTACGAGCTAAAACAGGATCAAGATTATTCCATTTTCGAGGGTCAAAAGAGTAGTGTAGATATCAGGCTTAACTGTAATAAATGTTCTAAATTTGTCATAAATTAAAACAAACGGCTAAATTAAAGCTACTGAAGTACACAGCCTGCTGACTCTGCCGTCTTTTACAGGATGGCTACTGATGTTCGTGTATGTGGATGATTCAAGATTTTATGAAGGAAAAAAGAGAAAAGGGAAAATACTAAATGGTCAAAGTTGGTCTCAATAGGATACACCTTTTAAAAAAATCTGAATTAGAGAAGAAAATTGCATCCGTCTTGCAAAATGCTGTAACAGACAAGAGGATTAGAAAACGACAGGGAAGGATTGATTAGTGCTGAGTAGGTTATCTTGTTGCAGCTAATGCTGGTCATATTTCACTCAATCTGAGAACTAAACAAGAAAATCCACTTAGCAGTTTTCTAAATAATGGGAAGTGGCAGCAAACATGACATTTTTAAGGAAGTGGATGGCTACAGCAAAAAGTGTGAACCGATTCATCCCTCCTCACTCTCTAAGAAGGGCAGAGCGTTTTCCCTCAGGAACCCCCTCAGGAAACATTTCAGAGAGCAAGATCGTCCTCTCAGCTTTTCTTTTTCCAAAAGATATAATTCACACCGATAAACTTCAAAAGCAACCGCCCTCTCCTTCCCGTGTAAAATGATTGTGAATGGATGTGGGCATGTGACTGGGGTGTGAGTGGAAGCAGAGTGTGCATGTGCACAAGACAATGAGCTCAGTGTTCAAGCGGCGCAGAGACTGCAGCCGCAAGGCCGGGCCAAACCTTACGCACCGCACGAGACAGCTGTTCCTCTGCCACATAAATGAGAGCGGGGGCATGTCGAAGAGAGAAAGAGGGGAGAAAGAAAAGTGAAAGACACAAAGAGAACAAACACTCATTCAGACATACAACAAGATCCACAGAGGGCAAAAGGGATAAAAAAAAGAAAAGAAAAGAAAAGAAATGCAGCGGAGCTTTCACAAGAGCAGCACAATGGTTGGTCAGTATCTGCATTTCATTCATGTGCTTCTGAAGTGCTAAAAGCCCAGAAAAAGTAAAAATAAAAATAACCATATACTTGCTATTTTCTATATAAATTAGGAATGCGCACATTTGAGTACAGACGTTGTGCACATTTGCTACTATATTAACAGAGCTTGACAAAAGGAAATCTTAAAAGAAAAAATTGGCATTTATTGACCCCTAACGCCCAAAGGACCTCTTCCCCATCCAGTCCACATCCACCAGAATAACAGTTACTGCTGGCCAGGTGAAGAGACAGCTGGAACGTCTACATCAAGGCAAAGCTGCAGGTCCTGATGGGGTCAGTGCCCAGGTCCTGATGTCCTCCTCCTTCTAGCTGGCATCCTGCAGCACATCTTCAACCTCAGCCTGCTACAGGAGAAGGTACTGGTGCAGTGGAAGACATCCTGCTCCAGAAGTGTACACAAAGAAGTGTACTTCATCTGCCCTCTGTGACTTCAGACCAGTCGTCCTGATGTCACACATCATGAAGGTACTGGGAAGGCTGGTTTTGGTATGGCTGGATCCACAGGTGAGACTTACTCTGGACCTTCTGCAGTTTCCTTACCAGCCCCAGCTGGGTGCGAATGATGTCATCGTCTTCCTGCTGCAGCAACTCACTCAGACCTGGACAGTGCTGGAGACACAGTGAGAATCATTTGACGTCTCCAGTACCTTTAACACCCTCCAGCCTCTTCTGCTGAGAGCGAAGCTGCTCAGGACGCATGTCAGCATCTCCACTGTCTCCTGGGTCACTGATTATCTATCAGGCAGGCCTCAGTTTGTGAGACTGGGGAGGACCTTGTCTGGTGGTCAGCAGCACAGGAGCGCCAGAGGGGACAGTTCTGTCTCTGTTCACCTCAGACGTCCAGTACAACACTGAGTTGTGCCACCTGCAGAAGTTCTCTGGTGACACTGCGGTGGTGAGGTGTATCAGAGATGGCCAGGACTCAGAATACAGGACCCTGGTGAGTGGCTTCGTGGAGTGGTCCAACAGGAATCACCTCCTCTTGAACATAAGCAAAACAAGGGAGATGGTAGTCGACCTCAGGAAGAAGCGAACTGGGAGTATGGTCATGTCCTTCAAGGGCATGGATGTGGTGAAGAGCTACAAGTAACTGGAGGTGTACTTGAATGACAGACTGGACTGGAGCACCGACACTGATACGATGTACAAGAAGGGGATGAGCAGACTGTATTTCCTTAGGAAGCTCAGATCTTTTAACGTCTGCTGCGAGATGTTGTAGATCTTCTACCAGTCTATGATGGGAAGTTCCATCTACTTTGCTGTTTACTGCATCAGCATCAGAGACCCCAGCAGCATCCACAGACTGACTCGGGAGCCTGGTACCATCATCGCACAGGGACTGGACAAGTTTCATTCAGTGAGGGACAGGAGGACACTGAACAAACTGCTGTCCATCTTGGACAATCAGTCCCACCCCCTTCATGACTCACTTCAGAGGCAATGGCACTCTTTCTCCAAAAGATTTATTCAGCTCTGCTGCCACAAAAATGGTTCAGAAAGTCCTCTCTACCATTTTCCACAACTTTACAATAATTCCACCTCATGTGACAGATTTGTATATTATTCAAATTTTAATTTAAATTTTTTTTTATTTTGAAAAAACAATTTCCCTTGGAGGATAAATACAGTATCTATCTGTCTAATACATCCAATAATCAGTGATGCTTATTACATTTACACTGACTGAGAGGAGAAAAAAGAAGCTGTGGAAGACAATTTGCTTCTTCATATTATCACTGAACACATGTATCGTATCTTATATCATATCAGCAGGAGGTAAAAAGAAAGACATTATGAATCTCCATACAGTAGCCTCTCATGAGTCATCAGTGCCTGAATACACCACTCTATTTTCCTTTTATTCCATTAGATGACCATAACTTACAAAGTAAAGATAAGAGCATGCTGTACTGAGAAAAACTGAGAAAAATATTCCCTATAGAAATTAGACCGACTGTAAAACAGATTAATTATAAGACCTCCATACACGTGGACTTCTGTAGCGGCCACTGGTTGAATAAAAGATGCACAAAGTCATCATAAAGTTTCTCCTGAGTTTGGTAACTGCCATTCTGATGCTTTGATTTCATCATTTGGATGTCAACATCTTGATGTCTTAAGCACCCATATTTGAACAAGAAGGGTGCATTTATTTTATCTTTCAGGTTTTCACTTGACAAACTGTAACATGTAATAACATTTATGATCAGACACTTCTAACTCAATATTACCTTACATGGCAATAGTAATATTATCATACTAGTGAACTGTTAACCAACACGTTTGCTGTCAAATTCATGCAACACTGGCAGCTTTGATTAATCAAAATACACTTTTACGACAAAGCAACTAAAGTGTTCAGCAGGTGGATTTCATTTGCTGAAAAAAAAAAAAAAAGCCGCTGAAAAGTTTGAAAGAAGCTACGGAAGCATGCAAATATGTTTAGTGATGCTTTTCTCTAGCCCCGAACCATTTGACTGCAGTTCAGTTTCATAAAGAAGATTATCACGCAAGGGGGAAAGCTCGACAAGATAATGATTTTGCTAACTGCTTTCCAAGTGTCGCTTTAGTAAAGGCCTTTAGCGATGTCACTAATGGAACAATAGATTCACACTGTTTATTCACAAAATGCAGTTGCAGAATGGACTCACAGGTTTCACAGCTGCCTACAAGTGACGCCGTTATTGTTTTAACCTCCTCTGACAGGAGAGGGTGAAATAAAGGTAGGCAAGTGAAGAGAGTTTACTGGCTAAGACGCCGTCCCTCCACTCTGACAGTCAACAAAACGCTCAACTGAATACCAATTTCACCACGATTCAATTAGGCTGAAAGACGCAGATTTAATTCCCCCTGTGTGTGTGTGTAAATCCCCCTCTTGCCTTCAGACAGGCAAGTCGAATATGATGGGATGTCTACAGATATCACCTCACAACGCTAAAGCTCCAAATAACAGTCCTTGATGTTAGAGCACATGCCCAATTCTGTAAAGAGAGAATGACAAATGTGTTTTTTATTTAATTCAAATACTCTTCGATTATATTAGTAACACTCAAGAGCCTGCACTTGGATATTAAAGTGAATCAGCAGGTCCCTGTTTATTCAGCAGTACGTGACTTAAATCGACCCTAAATACGTGCAACGAATTGGATTTCAGTGAGCTTGCGTTGATCTAAATTATACTTCCATTCTTTTTATTTTTCTTTTATTGTTTTGCAAAAATAGGAAAACAAATGAGAGAATACCATTTTTGTCCTACTAAAGAAAACGTTTGCTGCCACAAACGCTCGACTTTCCTCCTAATGGCCACATATAATCACTCACTGCTGGTTGCAAATGGTGCAATTTATCCCAGTTGTGATCCCGGGCTCTTTGTTTTTATCCATCTGTCTGAATCCCTTCTTCTGTTACACTTAGAAATGCCCATTTTCCATTTTACCCTTTCTATTCTTCCCCTCAAGGCACTAACCTCCTATGCTTCAACTATTTATCTCTCCATCTTCCTCTGTTCTGTTTCTCTGTGGGGAATGGCCCAGTAATGCCAGACTAATAAATCATTCATGCCGTAGCCTCAGCATCCCCTCTTTCCCTCGTCATCCTCCTCTTCCTCCATCCTGCTACCCTCCTCCCCCACGCTGCTCTACTGTAGCGGTGACTGCATCACCACACCCGCAGACGGTAATTCAAACACATCCAGACACACATGAGCAATGAAGATAAGACCCACCTTCTCCTGTTTTTTTTTTTTCTCTTTTTTTTTTGACTCGCTTCCACTTCAGCTTAAAAAAAGAGAGACTTTAAAAGATCATATATTGGATGTGGGAGGAAGCACTGCCTGAGTTGCAATACTAACAAATACGTCAAAGCCCAGACAGGTCATAGCTGCACCAGACAGATACAGAGACGGGGGGGGTGGGGCGTGGGGTGTGGGGTGTAAAAATGTAAAACGAGGAGGAAAGAGAGAAAAGGAGGTGGAAGAAGGGATACAACACTTATCTGTGCAGTTATTCAGCGTAGGACGTGCTTCATACGCAATTAAGCAGTTGGTGTTGATATGCGTATGTCTGTGTGTGTGTGTGTGCGTGTACAAAAAGCAACCCAATCACTACGTATACCAGTCAAATCACAGCAACCTGGCTGTCATGTTCTGAATTTACAAGCAAGAGGAAATTCAGCCCTCCGCTGTTTCACTCCAGAGACCCCTTCACTCCACTTTAATGGGACTATAAAGGCTAAGATGACAGTTGACAGCTTTCCTGCTGTTCAGCCTCTTTTTCACTTTGGGCAGAAAAATGAATAAGCCTGACAAATCATCCTTCTTTTCACAGCTCACGTTGTCCTGAAGAGAAAGCGCTGGCGTCTCCTTTCAGACGTTCATAAAGCAAAAGGTCACCGGCCACCAACACTTCCAGGCGCAACACAAACTCAAGTAATGGTGCGTGCATGTGCATGACCTGTTAAATGGCCCCCCAGGGCTTTTGAGCGCCCTTTAGTATCACCCAACCTCCCCCATTTGCAACAACTATCTCTCCTCCTTTGCACAATCACGAGCTCCTTCTTGTTGTTTTTATTTACACCCTGCGGTGTAACAATCTATTTTGTGGTAACGATGTATTATTACTTAATACATCTGACATGCAACTCCACGTAAGCGTGAGAAACCTGCTCACAAACTGAGAAAAAAATAAAGGAAAAAATGTTTTGCTTGGAGGGAAGAAAATGAGAATTGATTTGATTTAATTCCACAAGTTTTTGGGGGTTTTTTTTGCAGTTGTATTATAAATTAGAGATGAGACAATTTATGCTTGTATCAGGAGTCAATACTAACACAATTCAGAGTGATATCAGATATCAGAATCAGCACATCAACCCAATAATAAATAAATAAATAAATATAAAATGATTTGTGATATTCTGTCATACTAATCATGTAAATCGTGTTTTTATGCAGTTTATATACTTTTATTTCAAATATTAAATTTATACTGAAATGGGTTTTTCTATGGCCAGTGCCAATTTTTAGAAATCAAAGCAAAGGCAGACTTCCCTAATCTGTTGTTTTTAAATTATAATTATTATTTACTACTACTATTATCAATTATTTTGTTTTTACTTGATCCAATTTTATGTCATATGCAATAACTTATAACAATTTCAAAATGAAGCATCAATTTGCTACAACTAAAGCATTTATTAAATAAAATTCAAATTAAGTTTATTAAAGGGGCAGTCCCAGTTCTATAACAATGCAGGGCTGCCTGCAGGAATGCTTAACCCATGCTAATTATTATTTTTTTTTAAAAAGATCAATAATTGGCTGATTAAACAGTGTACTAGGTTGTTGCAATATTGGAGCATTGAATAATAGAGCTGTCTTCTACCAATTATTTTGTTCCCTGACAAGAAATACCTACAGCTTCAATTCAAATACATTTATTTAGAATGCATTTAAACTGAATGAACTTTAGCATATATTTTTGTTCTTTTAACCTTTATAAGGCAATCAATAAAAGACTTGAAATTTCAAAATTTAAACTCTAGAGGGTTGTTGGAAAATATTAAAGGACTTTTATTAAACTTTGTCATTTTTTGATAATCATTGAAAGCAGTTCTGTTGGAGTTACCAAATATGGTCACCTGACCTGTAAAGGTTCTAGGGTTCACTGGCTCATGAAACTGTGAAAATAATACCGATAATAAATAATAATTGCATCATTTATGAAAAACAAAAACTCTGATATTGGATTTAGTTTTAAGGATAAAAGTAATGCTATCTGAAAAGAAGTGAGACAGTGCATCTCTAGTATTAATTTCTTTACAGGTGCCATTTCTTTTTACATCAATTTCATGATGCAACATAACTACACATTAGGGATGCGCCGAACCTTGTTCAGGCAGAAAATTCATTATTGCTATTTTCATCAGTAAAAGTCACTGATGGTTACTTAAAACACTTTTTTCTGCTGCATTCAGGGAAACTTGATTATCTAAGACTTGACTGTGCATAAAGCACAGACTAAGCGATTTTAGACCCTTTTTCAATTAGAACGATTCTTCTCTTCTCTTGGGCTTCTCATCTTTCGTTTGTGTTCTGTATTTTGTGGGCGGTTGTGCCTCATATTTCATGTGTGTTTTGATTACAAAATATAGCTTTAGAAACCAGTTGGATGACCAGATAGTGTGGGGCGCAAACCGACACTGGCGATCAAGCTCATAATTTGAAAAGGATAATAAAAGGACCTCAAGACTCCTGATTACAAAACAGCGAGTTATGTAATTCAAATTCAAAATACTTTATTAATCCCCAAAGGGAAATGAATTCTAATTAATTAATCTGAACACACCAATGAACAACCGACTCTGAAAATTGCATAAACTGAAGGTAGCTTAAATATCCAAAAACACTGTTGGTCTATTTAAAGACTTTGAATATAAAGCATTCAAAATAGAACCAGAAATCCCTAAAATATGATGATGAAGAAGAAGAAGAAGAAGAAGGAGGAGGAGGAGGAGAAAAAGACTAGATCACAGTATAAATCATTTCATTTCTAATCATCATTCTCAGATAAAGTCAATGCATCATCAATAGGCGATGTGCAAAAGAAGTAATTCATTAAACTGGCTGCACCTGTTGGGACAGTTGCTTCAAAGTGCTTTACAGGGACACGGGAAAACACAAATCTGCAAACAGCATGGTGACTGCAAGCATGGCTGGTCTACACAGACAGACTACGCCTCACTGGTATAATGCAGCGCATCTGAACATGCAGCATATATTATTACAGCATCAAGCTACGCTGCTCTCATGTTTCAGATTATGCTTTGCTCACATGAATCTCTCAGTTCACCTCCTTTCTGTCAGCGCCCACATCAGCCGCCTCTTATTACAAAGAACTGCTACCGGTATGTAATGTAGCGCTGTGATAAATCGCCTTCTCTCTCCCCAGAGATGATTAACAAATATTTATCCGTAACAGCCCATCAGGCGCCTGATTTAACCAATTAAGTCACGCATTTTCAACACCGTAAACTCGTAACTTGGGATCTGTTGTTATACATACACAAATACGTTCATCCAGTTCAATTAAAGTAGTTCACGTTCACATTTACACGACAGCTTAAGCCTCACACACCTCCAGAACCGAGAAAGATGAATCTTAGGATTTCCAAACACCCTTCAAAGCCAGGGAAAATCATAAGTTAAGAACAGTCAACGTTTTGATGCTGACCCTCCACCTAATATGATCCCAAAGATAGAAGCAGAGCCAATACTACGAGATAAAGGGCAGAAATGTGAGTCTTTAAAATGTGAAGATGTACAGACATATCAGAGCATGTGAACGCCTCTTTAAGTTCACCGTGTTTGCAAAAAAAGCCAGTAAATCGACAGAAACAGAGAGAACTGTCTGGTTCCGTTTGTACATAAACTACAACCCCTTAGAGAGTGTTGCGTGATTCAGACACAGATATTTTTATTTTTATAGATAAATGCTCTGCCTTTGGGAAGTTTAACAGCGAAATCAAACTGTTTGTACTGTTATATGAGAAAGTTGAAACCACAGCTTTTCCTCTGCACGATCTGTAAAAAGATTACCAGTTTAGTGGGAAGGAGCCTTTTCCCTTCAATTTCCACATTAAACTTGAATCTCTTTGAAATCTGGACTGTTTGATGGTCATGTTATTGAGCAGCTCCTTCCACAAAACAGATTTGAGATTCATCACTGAATGTCACTTTGATTCAGTCATGCGAACTTCAGTTCTGCTTCTCTTCAGCCCACTGATGCCCTGTTCTCCTCCGTTCAACTCTTACTGATACTTCACATATTTTCCCACATTTTTCAATTCATTTCTTGTAGCTTCTTCACATAAAATTACCTCCTGTTTATGGTCATTTGTGCATTTTCTATTTTTGACATTTATTGCTTAGAGGAAATGTGTACTAGTTCTGATTTCCAAGAAGGAGGGTAGTCTTCAGAGTTAATGCAGTAGAGGCATCAAAGTGTTGAGCCACACATCTAACATCTGGGAAAGAGGAGTAGACGCTTCGTTATGAAAAGTGATTACAATTTTTGAGCAGCAATTGGTTTCATGCAAAGAGAGGGTACTACAGATGCAGAGTTTGCATTGACAATTCTGATGGAGAAGTCCGGGGAACCTCAGGAGGGACACGGTGTCTTTGTAGACTGAGAGAAAGTGAACAACGGTGTGCCAAGGGAGGAATTGTGTTGTTGCATGAGGAACTCTGGAGTAGGAGAAAAGTATATTAGACTGGTACAAGACATGTATGAGGGCAGAATGACAGCGATAAGATGTGCTGTAGGATTAACGCAGGGGTTTCAGGTGGAAGTGGGACTTCATCAAGAATCCCCAACCCCTTCCTGTTGGCAATGGTGATGGGTAAGTTAAGAGATGAGGCTGGGCAGGAGTCTCCATCAGCCATGACGTTTGTGGTTTGACAGTGATCTGTGATGAGAGTACAGAGCAGGTGCAAGAAAACCTGGAGAAGTGGAAATAGGCACTAGAGAAAAGAGGAATGAAGGTCAGTCACAGCAAGAGAGAATTCATGTGTGTAAAAAAAAAAAAAAAAAAGGAGAGGCAGGCCAAACAGTGAGGATGTAAGGGAGCAGGGGGGAAGAAGGAGCAGGAGTTTAAGTACTTCAGTTCAACTGTTCAAAGCAATGGGGAGTGTGGAAAGGAAGTAGAAGAGAAAGTTCAGGCAGGGTAGAGTGGATGAAAAAAAAATGTCTGGAGTTATGTGTGATACAAGAGCAGCAGAGAGAGTCAAGGAAAAAGGTTTCCAGGATGGTAGTGACACTAGTACTTCTCTCTGGCTTGGAGACAGCGGCACTGACCAAGAGACAGGAAGCAGAGCTGGAAGTGGCAGAGTTAAAGATGTTAAGATTTTCTAAAGAAGTGTAGAAAACAAATAGGATTAAAATGATTAAAGGGATTTAAAAAACAAGCACGTCTAATGTAAATGAGTAAAGTGCAGTACTGTACAATAGTCTTAAAGTACCTTTTGTCTTCTTGTTTTATCAAAGTTTTAATTACATCTACATTTAATTCTCCATTCTCTTTGTGGAACAAACTGAAAATTCATAAACCTGGCTCTTTTAAAACTAACACAGAACTGAATCCTAATCAACGTCTATAAAATAGAGTTAAATCTGTATTTGCCTCTGAGGGAGGTCACATTCAGATCTTTCAGGGTGGATGTTAATACCAGGTCTAAACATGGCTATGGAGTTATTTTATTCTGAACAGTGTGTCCCTTTATTTTGTATACATATTATCTAGAAATCGACCAAAATGTTTTTTATGGACAATGCCTATTGACTAATAATCAGCCAACCAATTAATCAGTCTAGCTCTGATATTATCACTTTACTTTCTGTTTATGGTTAACAATTCAAACTTTTATTAAAACAATAAGACTAGAAGTGCCTCAGACTTTTGCACATATCTTGTATCTATACTCTACAACTAACCTAGTTAGGGATCTAAACATGGTGTAACTGAGATTCTGTTGGCGAATTGGACTAAAAAGACTGCAAATAAAATTGATGATTCCAAGTTTCTTGAGGTGGACTTCCATTACACTTTTTTGTAAAATAAAAGACAATAGTGAAAAAGTACTACTTTTGGGGGCGGTGTTTCCACTGAATGATGTTTTATAAATGACTGTTATGCTCGTAAAATGTAAAATGTTGTCCTGCAAGAATTCTCTTTATGAGCATAACTCTCCTAGAACCTCGCCCTTAGATTGTCTTTAAGACAAAGAGGAAGACGACATGGACTTCAGAGAAAATGGACTGAATTTTTGAGTTTTGGACAAATTCTTGCGACTGCCACTTCCAGTGTTGACAGAGAATAAAATCAGCAGATGATCATTCTCTGTCTCCTCCCCTGTCCATACATAGTGAGTCAAGAATTGACTCCCTTTCTTTCTTCTCAAATGGTCTGGTCATATGACCGTCTATGTCATATCCAGTGATGATTGAGATGTGCAAATGTGCAAAAAAAGGGTTTCCATACACTTTACGCTAAACTGGATTATCCACATATCTTAAAAAAAAGCACCTCATAAAAGTGTAAAAAGGTTTTTGCGACATTTGACATTTTTTTCGAATTCTAGATGTTTCTGTTACAGGTTTTTCTTTGTGACTTTTAAGTTTTGCAACCGAAACATGACTTCAGACTTGCTGACATAGATGTTTTTCCCTCATACAGGTGAGATGAAGCCTCATCTTCAAATTGGGCTCTATTTAGGTTTCTTTGTTAAGGAACCCATGCTGATTTCTGGACCCCACTTTGGGAACCACCTATTTACACTATTTGGCATTCCCCCATTCACTGAGTACAGTGAGGCACTTGTGGGTGTGCGAGTGTGTGTATGTGTGCGTGCCATAGATAGCATGTTCTTTTAATGAGTGAATAATATCCCCTTGCATGTCCAATGAACTGTGGGCTGAGGGCATGGGCTAGGGGCAGGAGGGGGTGACAATAATACAATAGGAGTGTTAGGGAGTGTGGGAACCAATTCTCCCCAGGACAATGGACACTTCCCAGTGACCACAGCGTACCCATTCACTATCAGCTGCTGGGCCAGCGTAGCACGGCGCTGAATATGCACCAGCTCAGCACAATGCTGCTTTCTCCCAAACAAGACCAGACTGTTTCCTATCCCAAAGACAACACAGGGCAGCTCTAGCCTATACACAGCCTCATTCTCACATAAGCAGTCTCTTTCTCACTAACTCCATGTCTGCATGTCTCTCTCTCTTTCTATTACTGTCACACACACACATACACACACTAATAGGAGGGTAGCGACAAGGCAAGAGATTGTGGAGATTGTGGTTGGAGCTGCCATGTCGTAACTAGGACACCGTTTCTTTCCACCAGAGCTGCTGGTTGTAGAGATATTCTGAGCATAACCCAGTTTACCCACTACCAGGTTACTGCTGGAAGAGGCAGTCCCCACAGGGACAGACACACTCAAGTACAATGCACCACAAGCTGGGGGATGGAAGCTGATGCTGAGGCAGGAGAAAGGTGATGAAGGATGTGATTAGTTAGTGAACACTGCACTCAAAGAAACCGCTCCCAGACGTGCCTAGCTGGAATTACAACGGGAATTACTGTTTGTTTACATTTATGTGTGCAAGTTTAGGTCTGATGTGCCCCAGTCTCCAACTAATGCCCAACCTTTTCTTTTGTGCGCGTCCCCTCTGGTTGCTGTAGCAACAGAGCCTGAGAATCAAAAGGCAGGGCAGATGAGAGCAAATCGGATGAGTGTGAGAGCTTTTGCAGAGTTACTGCTC
>JAOWBL010000003.1:6510378-6520784 GCA_028564865.1 Zenarchopterus dispar
ACACACACACACACACACACACACAACTGTTACTTCAGCACCACACATGGCATGACATTAGCTTACATTCTTTTCTTGGAAACCACTCCCTGCCTCGTGGTTACCTGATGAAATAAATCTTTTATATATATATACATATATATATATATATATATATATATATATATATAAATAATCTGGGCCTCAGAATGAACGTGTCAGGAAAAGTCTGATAAACTCTGAAACTGAAACAGCCCCAGCAAGACACATTTTCAGACAAATTACAACAATACAAGGAGATAAGCAGACCTAACAACTCGCATGAGTTGATGGCATCTCGAGTAAATATAGGATAACACACCAGAAATAACAGAAAGTGATGGCTCATCATTCATGACTCGTGCATTCACTCCTTTTGCTAAACTGCACATATATTGAAATACAAGATATTGAATTATGGCCTGATTTATCTCCTTAAAGCCAGAGTAAAATAAATGAACTGATTTGGATAGAAACATGTTATAAAGTTAGACAAAAATTTTCTTAAGACACATAAAACATCTGAGAACTACATTCTACTAAAATGTTGTGGTTTTTTTTTTAAAATAAATTTTGTATTCAGAATTTTTCAGGCGAGTCAGCAATCTAAGCTCCATGATCCAGCACAGTGGGTTTTCAATGCGAGCAAATGCCAGTCCTGCTTATATCACTCTACTGTTCCTCTTGTAGCCCTAAGCCCTCGATGACACAACCATAACCAATGTTGGTTAACCATTTTGTCTTAATCACAAAAATGCAGAGAAACAATCAAATGAGGACAAAAACTGGACAACTTTCTATAACTATAAACGGAGCACTGCAGATGTGCTATGCACCAGCTCAGACAATCACATTTATACTCAGTGAACTGAAGGGGCAATTTAATAATCTTGCTTTTCAACTGCTACTGGAGTAATACACCGTCCGTGGGTAACACAACTATTAAAAGGCTACAGGAGTAAATGGATCTTTAGATGATTCATTTTATTCAGAACCACAGTTATAAGGAGTCGAAGATCACTGCCAACACCTGCCCCCTTTTTTGTGCTCGGTAATTTTACAAACTGTCACTACAGCCAGCAGGGTTTAAAGGTCACTTTAAACTCGGTTCTGTTTGCCTTATTATTGTGGTTCATTTAAACTGGTTCCAGATCTGTCAATGAGCCACTTGACTCACTGTAAGAGACTGATAAAGCAATTAATGTCACAAGCCTGATCTTTGAAAAGGGTTTATGCTATCACACGTCTGGGCCAACTTGCTGCTTGACATAACATTGTCGTTTTTATGATGTCACATTAATCAGTGAATAATAAGCTACTTTTTTTTTTTTTTTTTACATATAGGGCTCAGTTACAGGAAAGTAAGCAACTGCATGCAGTGGTGCATTACTCAATGGATTTTTAATAGGACGGTAGGTGTTCGATGGTAATAATACGTCATAAACTACTGAAACTGCACTTTCTTACATTAGATGTGTTAATGTTAAAACAGGCCTTGCTGTGCTTTTCCACACCTGATTTCCAGATGAATTACTTAAACCTACATACATATTCAAACACGGAAGATTACAGTCAGAGGAAAGAGGTAAACAGACATCATTATCATCCTGAAGCCACTTGTTTCTGCACATAGTACTAAGAGAAGAATAAATCTTTTGCTGCAAAGCACTAGGCCTGATGATGACAGATGTGTGGAATTCCCATGTTATGCAATCCCAGCTGGGGAACTGCAGTTCATGAATTTCAAACCTCTCTAAGTCATGTCAAATTAAAGTGCCAAACCCTGCTAACACTGGCATCTTTGAAGATCTCTCCAGTCCTTAACTACAACTGCATGGCAGGTAGTTGGTCATATCATCCAAGCAGCACGGAAACCTGCAGACACCGAACATTTTATCTTGGTGCTCTCTCTCTCTGGTAGAAATACAGTAAATGTTAAACTGAAAGCTATCCAAGGCCTCACACATGTAAGGGAGGAGGAAAATGTCTGAATGCGATTACGTCAGTAGTGGATGGAGACAACACAGCTACCAGAATTCCTGAATCATAGTCAAACCTTGACTGTTATTATTAAGATATTGGCAAGGACTAAATGTACTTATCATTATTTCTAACTTCTTGATTTCTTCAGCTGCCTTTTCACAGCATAGTCCAACACTAATGCCGCTCAAAATGAGGTTTTAATAATATGTCGTTTTCACAAATCCGAGCTGAACTTTCCTGCATCTTCAACTCCCGATTGCACAAGAAAATCCATATTATAATATTAATGCACTGACATTTTTCATGCTCTGACGCATCGTGTTGATAACGTTTACTGTCGCAGTAAAAACTTACGTTTTGCACATTCTCAGTTTAGTCGACACCAGCTTAGTCGACGTTCAGCTTCTTTGCAATCGGGTCTGCATATAGTTCCTCTCATCGACACGTTATTTATTCCTCTACAGCAGTGTTACTCTAACAATCTAAGTGTCATCTTGAGCATAATGGCTGCTGTGTCAAGGACTTTCTACGCATTTCCTTTGGTCAACGCGCGTCCTACCTGCATTGAATCAGCGCTGATTATTTCTCCATGAAGCCGTTTTCCGATTTCGATCGCAAGCTTGGACTTGCCGGTTCCGGTAGCTCCCAAAATCACTACCAAAGACGGGACCATCGCTCTCCGCAAGACACGCTGCACCGCGAGAGTGGAAGCCGCCATGATGCTTTCTTCTCAGTGCCCAGCTGACATCTCCGCGCATGTGCAGACCGTCTAAACACGAAAGGACGACTCTCCGGTTACCAGGCAGCCGTTACCATGGAGATAAGAATATAAAACTATCCAGCAGAAAATTCAGTTTGTACTTATTTCCAGTAGAAAAAAAATCGTCTGATCAATAAAATTGAATATTACATTCTTATGTCTATGGGCGTTGCTCCGACAACTGTTTGTTTAGCGGAAGTTATAACAGTAATAAAAAATAATAATAATAATAATATAATTTGGATTTTCGATTGTCTCCTGCAGTTTTATGTCTCAGTAACTGGTTTAATTTAAAGCAACCTGAGAACCCAGTTATTCAGCCAATAAACTGTCATAACAGACAAATGTCAAGTTGCACCACGTGATTATATAATGTTTTACAGGGCCAGGTTCAGCAAAGCTGGTACTGTTTCCATGGAAACTGTCAGAGCCCTGCAGTGGTGAGCTAAGATGCTTGTTGCCATGGTAAAAAATGCCAGAACTGGTTACCTTGGAGATTCCTGAGAAACAACAATGGATGGGGAAAGGGAGTATTCATTGATAGAAATCCTTTTAATGGAAAACATGTGTAACACAAATTTCCAATCCACCTCAAAATGCAAGATTCAGTGCTAAAATATCAGACAAGACAAGTTGTCTATGATGTCAAACCATTTAATTCATTTTTTAACTCTTCATATACAGAGGCTTGTGAGGTACAGAGAGAGGGAAAAAGTGCTGAGACAAGGCTCCAAAATAATAATTTGCCACAACTGAACTCCCAAAGAACATAAGCCATACCCACTGCTACAACGACTGTGCCATAGCGGAGAACAGTGACCAAAACAAATTAAATTAAATAAATCAGTGCAAACCAGTAACATGGGTGCACCAAGAGAAAAAAATAGACTAAATCCATTCTGGCTAACTGGTGGTTTGCGCTAAATTAATTTCCATTTCTTGATGAAGAAGGGCATCATAATATATTTTCTCATATCTGTGATGGCTTTTAGGGTCTTCTTACATGTACAGCATATTGGAATAGTGTTTGACTCGAGCAGAGCCTACGTTGCTGTAACAGGGAATACAGACTATGAAGATTTCCCTGAGTGCTGGTAACACAGGGCATGCTACTGGTCATTTACAGTACAAGATGCAGGACTACAGACTCCTGTCTGATAGCTTATGGGACAAAAGGGAGCACTTGGCTTTCAAAAAAGACAAAAGCATTACTATTAAGGTTAATAAAGGCCACACACACAGCCAGAGGTTTAATCGGTAGATCCTCTTAAGCCCACCACCCCCCCTCCCCATACCATTCATGTCAGATATAAGACTGCTATGGCTACAGTGATTAAATTGAATGGAGGAGCTCTCCGGAGAGAAAGCAGATGCACATGCCAATTTTCAGCACATAACCACCAATACAGCCCTCCCCACTACAATAACAGAAACAGTCATTTGCTCACACTGAAACACACATCGGTAGGAAAATATAGTATAAAACTTTCATCAAGTCTGACTTGTACAAATAAACTCCAGAGACAGGAAAGTAATGAAAGAAAACAAAGTAGGCCTTGCAAAGAAAAACAAAACATTGCAACAAAGTGGCTAGTGTGATCAATGTTCAGAGTGTTTTATTTTGTCTCTTTTTATAATAATTTTATTAACAAAAATAGAAGCTTTGAATCTCTGAAAAGCCAGCAAGCTTGGCCCTGGTTTGGGACACAGGGCCCAACAAAAACTAGGATGAGTAGATGACTCTGCTCTTGCTTTGGAAGGGTCTGTACAGAAAATGATCCATATACACAACATCCAGCTGCTTTATCTATATACAATGAAAGGCTTCTAGAGGTATTACACCAAAGACAAAAGAAAAAGACAGTGAGACAAAAGAGATACAGTTGTAATTCAGTCGGCCTCAAGCAAAAAGATGTCATTTTTGAAGTTGTTGAAACAAAATTCTTAATCCAATCCTGGAATTGAATTAATTGAAGCCAACATTCACCTTTTGGTTGGTCTCAATGGCACACAATTATAGCTAATTCTTTAATATTTTTGTAGTGTTTTGCATCACTTTCTCAAAAAGTGCTTGCATGGCAAATATTTTTTTCCCCCCTCTCCAAATTACGGTTACACAAACTGGCTGCTGCTGTCGAGACATCTGTGGTGCAGGAGTAAAATACTTAAGTACTGATTAGAAGCTGCAGGCACAGACGCTAAAACGCAACCTCATCTTTTCCAGACATGCAGAATAAATAATAATGGGTCCCTCTGCCTTTTACAGTACTGCTACACATTTCAGTCTTGCAAGGAGTCTCAAACTGGTGATGACAAAAAGGAGCAGGGAAGAGGTTCGACATTAGGGAAAATAAAAAAGGCAAATTAAACAGAGACAAACATGGAGCAGAACTGTTACAGACGACTTGAAATTTACAAGTTGTATGCCAAGCAGTAAAGAGTAAGGGTCGTAAAAAGAGATCAGATGTATCCGGAGGTCTAGGAAGAAACTTCAGGGGAGACATCACAGCTGTGCAAGCACAATAAGCCCCATTACAATAAAGGGAAAGTCTGAACAGTGCAGCAGTTAACACAGAACAGTTGTAGCTGTTTATGTAATAAACTTGCCGTGTTCACAACAAGCCTTCCTGCAGCAAGTGGAAATCTTCAGATTTTTTAAAGAGGGGAAATATAACAGTTTAACACTTGAGTGATCAGACATATGCCCATAAGATGCCCCTTAACATCAGTCCTTAGCTTACTGTCCTGACGGCCTGTCAATCACTCAGAGGCTAATGTGCAAAAACAGTAAACAGAGGAGAAAACAAAAAAAAAAAAAAAAAAGACAAATCCACCTGCACTACTTTAGCATGACCAACTCAAAAGTCAATAAGAGTTTGCTTTCTTCTTCATGTAGTCTTTCAGTTCTGCAAGTGTGCGTTCTGCAAGGAGATGACAGCTGATCCTGCCGCGCCCGCTGCTCAGGATCGTTTGAGCTGCGCCAGCCTCTGCAGCAGCTGCAGCTGCTTTGCCTTCAGCTGCTTCCTTTCCTGAGTCTTCTGCCTCTCGCTGGCGTGCAGCTGCTGCAGGTACTCTGTGGCACGAGTCAGGATCGCCACCTTGGGAGTCTTGGGGCAGTCCGCTAAGCCCGGGATCTCGTCCCGTAGCGAAAGAAAGCGTGAACGCAGGTCATTTCGCCGCTTCCGCTCCAGGAAGTTATGTGCCTTGCGTTTGTCTGTGTCCTCGCAGTCCGACGACTGCGGGCTAGAGAGGTGGGAGAGGGGCTTCAACGGTGAGTTTTGCGGGTGGTGGGAAGAGGGTGGAGATGAAGGCCATGTGGACGAGGTAGGAGAAGCGGCGCTGAGGTTAGGAGACTCCAACCGCACCCCTGCTACTGTTACAGGAGACTTTCTACTGTCCAAGTTCAAGGGGGCGTGGCCGGGCTGGGGCTGATGGTAATAAGAGTTCTGCTGAGGCTGGCTTGCAGGCATTGAGGCCTCCTGTCGAACCTTCTTCCGGGGCGGTTCTGAAACCGCTGGGAGAGTGTCCGGGGAGGGGGCAGCATAGTTGTGTTGCTGTTGGTGGATGGAAATATGAAAACGCTTCATGCCGGGGTCATGAGGGTCAGCTCGCACAGTGATGGTGACTGGCTTCCTGGAGTTGACGAGTCGACGAGGTTTACGCTGCCGTTTGTGCTCCACTGTCACCACATCGATCTCTTCTTCATCCTCATCTTTGTCATCATCTTCATCTGAAAGGCAAAATACAAAAAAAATACAGACCAATGAAATGTGTGTTTGCACACATGATAAAAATACAAAATGGGCACAGGTCCGCCTACTGACACACTTGTCTAAATCTTAACCTCCTTAAGCTCACTAACCAGTTCTGTGAAAATTAACTTGCACAACCTAATGAAACTTTTATGACCTTTGACACTATACAGAAGACAAGCCTACAAACGCTCCATCATCCCTCCTGTAGGTCAGCCCCCGTCAGCAGTGGAAATTCCCGTTCTTCATTCATGTGTGCAGAGTGAGGATGAGGGAGGGAGGAGGTTGCATTAGGTGAAGAAGCACTCAAGTGCAAAATAGACCATTCTTCGGCTTGTTAAAACAGGCCGGCTAATTTTCAGTGCAGCACACTTTTAAGACCACAGGCTGCTCTTTTATTTGAGTGGAAATGGTACATTAGGAAAATACAAAGACAGACCTTATTGACTCATTTCAAACTGACAATCTGAGTATCTAGGAGTGAAAAAAACCCCGAGATGTCTCTTTCTTCAAGCAGGGCCGCACATTTAGACATGCATTTGCTGTAACTTCTCAGTCTCCTCCTCTTTCATCACATAATAACCCCAGAAATACGATGAGACACTCCACCTAGCTCATGTCAGAGAATTCCAGCTCAGTTCGGCCCAGCCGACCTCCTAAATATCTAATCCTGCTCTATTCATACCCCAGCCTGGCGCGGACCAAATCCACCCACTGACACAATTGGCGCCAGAGCCTGTTGAGTGCAGGAATGCAGCAACAAGTTCTTTGTGACATTCCACACACCATTATGCATGGTCCAAACCCGCGTCACATGGCAGCCTACATACCAAACTTAATCATATGGGTTCTGGGAGCGGAAAAAAAAAAAAAATTGCGGGAAAAAGTAGGTCTGGAGTCAAGGAAAATTTAAATTAGATTCAACAGCTAAAGAGGAGGGGCTGTTACTCCCTTCTTTTCTTCTTTTTGTTACATAAAGTTCAAATAACTAGCTCTCTATTGAATTAAAGTCAAACGAACAGAAGCGGAAAGAATATCCTTGTCATAAGTCAGACTGGAAGGAGCAAGGAGAAGGAGCAGCTGGTCTGCTGGAGCCCTGCCAAGCAGCAGATGTTTCAATGGGTGTGTCGCTCTCTGGGCTTCAAGCATGTGTTGCATTCACCAAGGTAACGCAATGCAGTCATGAGCCATGCCAAGCAACACTGCCACATAATGACTGATCAAAGCAAAGCAATAACGGTCAGCTGACTGAAAAGACCTGGGATCAAATAAACCCTCACAAAAGAAACAATATAAATGTAACAATATAAATGTATGAGAACTTAAAACAGGAGATGGCAAAGTTCGCTTTCCTTGAAAATTAAGGAAAAGGATGGAAATAGAAAAGTTATCTTGAGCTGTGTTTTTGAACTCTGCCAGATGAAGCAGAGTAAAACTCAAAGCTCATTTCCAGTCAGAGAAACTAAAATAATACAAACAGAAGCTTCAGCGAAGCTTATCTGTTACTGACCTGATGAGTCGGATTGTGACTCTGAACCTGAGGACACCTGTTTCTTGCATCCACTGGTTACCGGGAAAGTAAGAACTGCAGCCGGGTCCACACAGTCTGCAGCCAAGCCACTGAGGGCTGGCGGATCTGAGAGGGTGCCCTGCGCCCTCCCGGGGGATGCAACGTTGGAGCACGCAGCGACTTTGGCAGCAGCCCCTATCCCAGGACAAGGACCACATCGCTCCCCTACTACTCTCTCAAGCTGCTGTCCAGCCGAAAAGCTGCTCCACATGCAGTCCTGGATGATGATGGAGCTCAGGTTCCCGAAGGAGTCATTAGTTGTAGCCAGCTTGCATGGAAGGTCCTGCAGCTGTTCATCTTCCTGGCCCAAAAACTGGGACACCCACTCCAACTTGTCCCCGAGGGACGGGTACAGAAGCCCAACCTTCCCTGACCCTTCCACCGACCGGATGGGGGACATGGGCGGGGTCGGCACTAGCTCAAATTTCTTCCATATGTCCTCGCTGGGTGCAGTGGACTTGAAGAAGTCCTCATCTGGGTCATGGTCGTCGTAGAAATAATGCTGGTAGTGGTCGAGGTGGTCCATGTCCCAGTTTTCATAACGAGGGGCGGTGGAGCCAATGCCCGGCATGGGGGCTGCAGGCAGGCGGGAAGGGGGCACAAATCACTCCCTGTTGCCTCTATCTGCGGAGAGATGCAGAGTCAATGTCTGGATCAGAACTGAGCTTAACAGGGATTTAAATAATCCCAACATTGTCTGAAGACACGCTCATTTTACTGGTAAACACTTGCATTTCAGGAAAACCACAATACCAAATGTAGAACAGATTAAGTGCATAGCCTAGTTTAATAATTAAGATTACTGGAGGACTCCAAGACAATTGATGACGGGCTGTGGATTAAATCCGAGCATAATATGTACCCCATACTTACATGTGGAGTTAAAAATTGTCTTGTGGCTGTTGAGAAGTACAAGTTTCGCAACCCAGTTACATTACATAACTGTGTTTTAGTAGTAAGCAGCCCGTAGTGTGACTGAGGGCAAGAGGAGGGAGGCTGAGAGGGTCGGATATGTGCTCAGCAGAAAATAGACTGATTAAGTTAGATGGAAATAGAGTAATTGGATAGACAGGTAGCGGTTTCGCCTGCCAGTGGAGCAGTATGTGGAGCATTTTCAGGCGCCTGCTGGTTTCGGCTCCCCGTCAAGCTAAAATATTTCAGCTGTGACTGGAAACCGCTTAATTGATCGGAGCGCGCTGAAAAGCCGCAAAACCTTCAAACTTTTAAACGGTCGATTTAACACCTGGAACACCAGTTTCCGCGCCCGTGTGTTTACTTAGTCGTGCGAGGAGTCCCCGTAAGATTTTATTTGTTTTTAAACCAGTAAATTAAATTGTGTGTTACCTGGTGCCGAGAGTGACAAAAACTGTCAGTGTCTTCATAGATCCGCTCTCTGCAGTTAAAGGGTCCAATAGCGGCAGCTACAACGAGTCCTTTCGAGTAATGAGCTCAAAAATACAAGCTTTGCCCGTTTCTGTATTTGTTTTCTTTTTCTTTTCGGAGGCAAACAGTTCACTTAGGTTAATGAGTTCGTTTGGTCGCAGTACCACCGCTCGTGTGGGCGGACAAGCTTCAGCTGTGGGCACTTTCTTTGCAGTCTACTGCACTATATGATCCGTTGGAAGGAGAATTTGGCTGTTATGCATAAAGGGCGGGCCGTAGTAGAGTAGCCACGCCCACCGTTTAAAGGAATAGCACACTCAAAACACACGACTCAGCCCTGCGGAGGGGAGTCTTACGTGGGCGGAGGGTTACGTGACTCTACTTTCATAAGATGACAATGTGATTCTTTTGTAATCAATTTGCAGACACAATGCAAACATGTGTCTGAAAAATGTTTGTGTGTGTAAATGTGAACAACTGTGCATAACCGTCCTGCTGCACAATAGGAGTGTGGGGGGTGGAGAAATGGGGGTCATGTTAGTCTTATGTGGACATATGGCCGGAGTATCTGGTGTCACCCATGCGTCTCAGAGTCCCTGTAATCAATATCCAGCTTATGATGAAGAGATCCCCCACACACCTACTCCCATCTGAGATGGTCAATATGAAAGCAAGTCCATGTCTGGCACGTCTTGAGTGTGTCTTTTCGACAGCTGGACACACACATCAACAACTGCTGACGGTTGTTGTTCTTACCACATGACACCCACTCACTGTTGCCTTTTTTGGGGGCATGAAACAAACAAACAAACAGGCTCCTGATGATGATCATGATCATGATGATCATCATGATGATCATGATCATCATGATCATCATGATTGGGAAACATCCTCCCTGTAACTTCCCCTCCGATGTTCACCCTCCATCCTCATGAAATTT
>JAOWBL010000003.1:6525118-6538595 GCA_028564865.1 Zenarchopterus dispar
GAATCCAGATGAAACTTGGTTAAAACTGGGTGCTGGTGATCTTGGGGCCCTCAGGCCCCGTTATATTAAAACCAGACGTGATTCCTTCAAGAAATGGACTCAGGAAGAGGTTTCAGAGGTCAATGTGAACACATCAGGCACAGAAGAAGCCGTATCTGAACACCGCCATCGTCTTTAAGGCAAGAAAAAAAAAAAATTTGATGTTCGATGAATCAAAATCTGAGATTCTGTTTGGAAACCATGGACGCCTTGTTCTGTGGACTGCAGAGGAGAGGGACCCTCCAGGTTCTTATCTCTGCTTAGTTCAACAGTCTGCATCTCTGACGGTATGAGGCTGCATTAGTGTCCATGGTGTGGGCAGCTTATCCATCTAGACAGGCTCCATCAATGCTGACAAGTACGTAGAGATTTTAGACCAACATGTGCTCCCATCTAGACAGTGTCTCTTTTCAGAGAACACCTTGCATGACAATGCTAAAACACATACTGCATGCATTACAACAATGATTATAACGTTGTGGCTCAATGCGCCCCCTGCTGGGGGTAAAATATAGTCTTCAATTACCACCAGCTGTCATACCAGGTTATAACCAGCAGGTGTCACTGTAATTACTAAAGTGAAATAAAGTCTCGTCTTCATTTTAAAACGTGGGTGAGAGGTTTGCCCTAAATAGAAGTTACAATTTAGGTGCTCATTTTGTTCTTAATAAAGGAAACAAAAAAATCTGGCAATAAATGCCCAAGATATGTTCTATTAGGAATAAAATAGGGGTTTATGAGATTAGCAGTTGGCTCCAGCAGACCCCTGTGACTCAGTGGATGGATTCAGCAGAAAATGGATGGATGAGATTAACAAATCGTTGTACTGTCTTCATTTACATTTCACACAGATTCCCAATTTCATGGGACTGAAGTAGTACAAAACACTACTGAAAGTCTGTAGTGAAAGAACTTGAGAATGGATCCTACCTTTAAATATAAGCACAATGCAAGTTCTCTCTTTTGGGACAGCTGTGAAACAGAGGCCTTTAGAGGATATGCTGGTAACTGGTAAACCTAAAACAGTACGTTCATGTCCACCAGGAGACCAGAAATGTTTGATCTCTTTACCTTCTGTTCTCAGCTTCCCTCTGAGTTTACTCAAGTACTAAACACAGTCAGTAAAGTTTCTCCGTAAAGTAGCAAGCAGACCTACCGCCACATGTATCTGAGACAACTTCTTGGACAAACTTGACTATGCAGTTTTTTCATCCTTTTAGGCAACAGCAAATATATCGAGTTATTTCTATGATGGATGAAAATGTTCATTTATCTACTGTCCACTCGGTTTGGGCCGGTGTCTTCCTCTTAAATTATCCCTTCACCTGTCAAGACAAACAGTAAACAAAACTAGGAAACCTGTCCTGTTACAGAGCACGTCATCAATCACAAATGCAGAAGAAACTCAATTTAATACTTGCCACTACAAAGCTAGAACTCCCAAATACAGGGATGAGATTTTTAAAAAAATATTGTTGATACATTATAATTACCATAAACATTTGTTTCAGATTCTGTGAAATAAAAATGCTTGTCTCTCACCGTGTCTCCTCCATTTCCACAAGAAGACTCCAATAAGTGCCAGGAAGAGCAACGATCCTCCAACACCTCCAACAACAGAAGCAAGTGGAAACTCTGAAGGAGGAACTGAGAAGGTGCAGCAGTGTGGGTTGAGTCACACACTTAACAAATCAAAGTTTGTTGATCTTGAGGTGTTTCCAGGTGAATGACAGTCTACTGGATGTTTTTGGATAAAGAATACATGACATTTTCTTGGTTTTGTACTTCTCACTTTCACAAGAAGTAGTTTAAATAGCGGCTATTCAGATTATGAAATCAGAATTCTAACACAGTTTAATAAACTTCCACACTGTGTATCAAACAGCTTCTTACTTGGGTTTTTTTTGTAAGTAAAAAAAAATATTGTAAAATGATATCTGCAGATGAATGTAAAGAATCCACGGATGATGGACAAATGTTAGTTTGTTGCTGTCTGATTTCCATTTATTGTCCACCAGTTACCAATGAGTAGTGGCCAACATTATGTGTTTTTGAACTACATTTCTGAATTTTCTTTTTTTTTTATGCCATTATCTGATTATATAAGTGCTGATTTGCACAATGTACCATTAACAAAATACACAGCAATATATTTCATGTGTGAATGAACTTTGGTCTATGTGAATCCAATTCATGTTTCATATCAAATGTCACATATGTGAACCTATAAAGGCTGTGTGCTGTGTTCTGCTAACGAATATCCATAACAAACAGTTAAATGAGAAAATATTGGATATATCTTGATTCAAATTTGGAATTACTTTAGAGTTTAAACTTTGAAGATGAGGGTGCTTTAGTGATGCAAACGTATATAATCATACAGGATGTAAAGATGGTTTACTTCTAGTCTCAGCATTAGCCTGGGACAAAAATGTTAAAATTACTCTTTTAATTACTTCACAATCAGAATGTCACATCAGGTTCTAAATAGTAGTTGTTGGAGTCATCTTTTTGTTTTGGAATGATAAGATATCCTGCTAAAGTCAAGCTCCAGATTATAATGTTGTGGCTCAATGCGCCCCCTGCTGGACGTGAAATATAGTCTTCAATTACCACCAGCTGTCATACCAGGTTATAACCAGCAGGTGTCACTGCAATTACTAAAGTGAAATAAAGTCTTGTCTTCATTTTAAAACGTGGGTGAGAGGTTTGCCCTAAATAGAAGTTGCAACTTAGGTGCTCATTTTGTTCTTAATAAAGTTTATATAAAAAAAATACTTTTCAGTATTATGTTGGTTGTTTTGTATATTTAGAGAATTTTGCCAGGGATTCCAGTCATTGGATTGAGATGGTTGTTTCAATTTAATATTGCTTTGTAGGAGCACACACAAATTAGAATTGAATTCATTTATAAAAATGAATAAAGTAATAAAGTATAACTGAACTGAATTGAGTTTAATGTGAGGCAAAAAAAAAAATTACCAATGTCTTCTCACCACCAACTTGGCAATAAAGAGGAAAGAAAATTGTCTCTCTAGTCTTAAGTCCTGACTGACAGTCTGCCAAAAATCAAACATTCGCCTGATTATAATTACATTTGTAGTTCCTTATCTACATCTGATGGCCATAGTATTTTTCTGCAAATGTTTCAAAACTAAAATGCTAACTGGACGACTTTAGTTGTGGAGTTTTAAAAACTGCTAAATAACAACTAAACAAGACTAAAAAAAAAGTATAATCACCTGGACAGATGTGGTATAATATTTATTAGTCTTACCCAAATTTGTCCGGATCACTGCTTTATCTAGTCTTGTCACACTGTCGTCTTTGACACTGGAGAGCTGAAACACACAGTCGTATCTCTTCCAGTCCTCATCTTTGACTGACGACATGTCAACTAGAACACTCATCTGGAAGGTCCCATCATCATTCGGGAGGATCTCTCCCTTCTCCACACCTTCATGAATCTCCTCTCCATCTCTCCTCCAAAACAGCTCAGCTTTCTCTGGGTAGAAACCTGTAGCATGACAGCAGACTGGAGAAGAGGGAGTCTTCTGGAGGAGAGACACTGAGGGATGCTCTGCAGAGAGAAAATGACTCATGATAATTAATGATATTGATCATTATTGTGTCTATACACAATAGTAGCCAGTGATTGGTTATTAAAGTCTACCTGTTCTCTGCAGAAAGTTCCTTCCATATTGTACATATTTCTTGAGCCATTTGGGACACATGTAGGTGTAGTAGTTTTTATTGTACTCTAATCTGGCTTTCTCAGTGTCCCATCTCAGTTTGGTGATCACAGCCTGTGGTTTTGGAGCGGTCCACGTCAGTGTCTGCAGGTCCAATGCTATGAAGTCTTCACCATTATAACCATACTGATTAAAACCGCTAATTTCTCCAGTCTCATCATCCCACTCACAGCCATTCGTTCTCTGTAAGATGTGGGGACCTGGGAAACAGAGACAAGGAAAACTGGATGAATCCCCCAAAGCCCAGATTTCATTGGGTACTGACTCGTTTGGACTACAAGACATCAAACAGTAGAAACATAATCACTGTATTTCCTGAACTTTAAAAGTGCATCTGCAATACTTAGCAAGCACAGACACATCTTTTAAAGCAGCTGTATCAGTTTGCTAGTCTGGAGGAGTCACATATAACTATAATACCAATGAGGAAAGACATCAGCAATGAGCTTAGAGAACCAACTGCTGCTGACCATCAGTCTGAGAAAGGTTATGATGTGATTTAGTATGAATTTAAGGGAAATATTATTCACATGGGGAAAATACTTAAGACAGCCACCAGTCTTCTGAGGAGTCTTCTGAGGAGTGTTCCAGCAGAAACATGTTTGTCTTGGTTTTCTTAAGATTTATAATTACTTCAAGTTGATGCTGCTACAGGTGGCTCTACTACATCATGGGGTGTGCTATGTTTTTTTTTCTTTAACTGGTTCTGAATTTTAGTTTTGTTTTTGTTAAACATATGACAACACGCTTTATATGTTGTGCACTATTGTTCATGTGTCCTTGAATTTACTCAGTGAAGACCTGATCAGTTTATTTTTCACAAACTTGCCAATGAAGAGGATGTACTTTTTGTTTTTCAATAAATTAAATGGGAAATGATATTCCAACAATAAGCGTTTATACAATACGCAACATGGATAAAGATTTTACCTTTAGTATGGTTTAAACGTTGCTTCAAGCTATCGATGTTGGCTCTGAAGACCTGCAGATTTCCAAGACACTTTAGGGAATACCACTCGAGGTGTTGGGGGTCCTCTTTAATCAGCTTTTTCATCCAGTCCAGTTTGGGTTCAGCTGTCTTGATCTTGCTGTCACAATAACCCACCTGAACTTCATTGACTGTTGCAGCGCCCACAAACTCTGGAAAGTCTGGGATTCCAGATGTGGCAGTGAGGAAATATTTAAGGGAGTGTTTCACTGCAAAAAAAAAAGAGTTTTCAGGTTTGATTTAAATTCTTTATAATATTTAAGGAGTGCGTACATCATCCTACACCTTTACACCCCAGGATGTTTGCTATACCTTGTAGTTCTATTGATCATGTACGCCCACATTTATCAGATTTTTTTTTCACAACTCAAACTCAAGCTGTCATAAGATCTAAAAGATAAGCATTGATGTGCTTTTTTGGGGGTGAGTATGTTTTACAAAGCCATTCAGCTGTTAAAGAAATCTGTTTGCTTTAGAATCTGTGCTTAGTTTATTTATTTATTATATTATTCATTTTTAAATAATTTAATGAATATATTGCGAGAGTGCCCAAATTACTGGAAAGCAGTATTTTATATGTCAAAATAAATATGTTTGTGTTTGTAAGACACTGACACCGGAAAAGCCCCTATTGCGTCGCTTGGCAACGGTAACCTTGACGCAGCGGGTTTACTTGTGGTTGCAGACTTTTATTTCGACACCGAAATTGCAAATACCTCATACACGCAACGAAATTTCAATGCGTGAACTAGCTACATAACCTGAAAATAACAGTAATTAACATCACACCTTTTCTGTCCAGCAGATAACTGTAAAACCAGTGACACAATTCAAACTTTCATCGATTAAAATGAAACTATAAGAGTATCAGGCTGCAGAGGACAGTAGCTAAAAGAATCCAATAACGAATCAAAACGACAATATAAATGAACAATAAGAAGAAGCTACATCTTCGGTTTTACCTGGAGATACGACGTGACAGAAAAGGAGCAACATGATTAAATTCATTTTGTTTTTGTGCGTTGGGAGACAAGCGAGAGTCAGCTGATCCGAAAGAAAAAGAGAAACTGGGGCTGGGGGCGTGTCCAGCTGGCTTATCTCAGTCTTATTTTGACAAAGGTCAGGAAGTCTGCTACTACTGCTTATCATAATAAGAAAGAAAAATAAACATATTTATATGTTTATTACTATCTAAAGCCTTTCATTAAAGTTGTGCGACAGATCTCTTTATCATTAGGCAACACAGAGAATATGGTTTATGACAATTTAAAACAGTGTTTAAAGAAAAATAGAGCTTTCTGGCAAAAATAAAGTAACAGTAAATAAGTCTTTGTAGCTTTTACAGGATCCTTTGAAAAATAATACAATAATTTAAAATCACTATCAAATGAAAAAGTAAAAAAAAACAAATATGTTACATTTAATGTCCCCACATAATTGTCTTTTTTCTTCTTTTTTAAATACGGTTCAGTTGTGCATTCGTGCCAACCAGCCCCAACACAGCCTTGGTTGGCACACACTTAAAATCTTGTAGCTACAAGATGGAGCCGACAAATGCAGGTCACTTAAGCATTTTATTCAGACTACAAACAGTAACCTGCGGTGCATTTTACATTTTCCATAAAATGTTTGAGAAAATTAGTAAAATGTGACCACTCCTTTGCATCCTGGTGGTCCACCAAAGATGAGTCCCTAAAATGCACTACTGGGGAAATGAAATGATGTTCACTATGTTTCTGAGACGGTTTAAGAAAAGACGTTGAGAGACCACGAATCATTAGATATCATTGAACCAACTTGCTTATATCCCCATCTGACAACCACCAAGTTTGGCATCTGCACCATAGTGGCATTTGTTCCATTCATGTCCAAGTTTTCAAATGGAAGAAACTTGTACCATCACTGCCTCTACAAGATCCCAGCCTTTTTGTTGTTGTTGTTGTTTTGTTTTTTGAAGACTGTTGCTCAGGCAATGCTTATGGCCTCTTATTGAAAAAATAAAAATGTTTCAATAATGTCTGGAACCAGTCAGGATGAGCAGCACCTCTGACCAGGAGTCAAGCATTTTAATGACATTCTCCTTTTCACATGGATCTTTATTTACTTCCTATAAAGGAATGAATGTGCTTTAACTGTATTAATGACTAAAATGAACTGGTGTTGATTGTCTCTCCTACACTTTAGTGGATCTCTTTTGTGCTCAATATCAATTCCTACCTTTTGGGTTTTGCACCACTTGAAATTCTCAATTCCTTTTAGATATTGCTGCTTCCTTTCTTCTGATTCTGATTGTTTGATATTAGTTTTTATGTTGTTTTTCTGAAAATGTGCAGCTTTCCATTCGTCCATCCATCCAACATCTACACCCCGCATTTCAATTCAAAATATTCCAGCTCTCCTGAGGCGAAAGGTTGTGTCGTCAATCTTTCATTCCCAATATTATCTCTATGAGCAGGAACTCATATGAATGTATCCCTAGTATATTTTTTATCTCTCTGTGAATATGCAATTTTAAAAAAATAATATGCTAAGATTTCTCTACAATAGCCATACCCAAAGATCTAATGCAGCGTCAGGCGGATTTGCATCCTGTTCTCTCTAAGGTGTTCCTGTGATGAATCTTATCAAATCTCGCGGTATTTCGTTTGAGTTCTTTCAACTTTCTTAATTCTTTAATATTATTACAATGCATATTTTTCTTGTTTTATACGTTTAAACGCTCATTGGAAATATTGAAATATGAAATAAAGTAAAAATCTCAACATATTTTGAAAGTGAGAGTTATCGTCCTATCTTAGATCGGATGAATGAACATAGACCGTTAACTACAAATGGAACAAATTCTCGCGATATTTCGATTAGCGTGGCTGAGTAAATGCCACGTCTGAGGAGCAGCATCGACGTAGACAGAAATATTTGAACGTTTCCACGCAAGACGGAGAATTATCAAGTGGTCAAAGCAAGCTTAAAGCTTGGACACTATCCGGTAAGATAAAAATTGCGTATTTCCCAATATTCGTAGTGTTTTAGTGATGCTCAGATCGCATGTACAGCAACACTTCTAGCTTTAATGCTAGCATGGTTGTTAAACTTGTGAAAGCTGGTGGTCAGTTGTTGTTTAAACTATATACTTTCACAGTTTGCTCTTAGATTAGAGTCGACTCTTTTCAAAGAGGGTGAAAGAGATGATCCTATTAGCAAACACGAGTGAAGCAGCCGACATATAAACAATCACAGCACGAAGCTAGCTCCACTATCCGGTTAACGTCACCAACATTAATGTCCCTAAATTAATAATTTACGACTTTAACACTGCTCTCACACATCTTCTTAAAGTCTTTACTGCAATTTTATTGAGATTTGTACTAGGGGAAAGCCAACCAGTGGATGCTTTTGTGGAATTGCTGAAACTGTGTTGCAGAACAATGACGTGTTGTTTTGAAGTATTTTACCTGGAAAACCAACAGTCCGACTCACTTCAGTTTCCCACCAGACTAGAATGTTTTTGAGACAAACATGATTCATGTTGGACCATGAATAAGTAAGAAATGGTAAGAATTGAACAGCACCCATGTGAATATGGCCCGAACAGCTGTTTAACATGACTCTGGCCTAAACTAACAACCCAAACAGACCATTTTTTATGCTTTCCTCAGCTTCAAGCCTGTGTCAAACCTTTCATCACCCACTTCCACGTTATTTTTCATCATTTATTTTCAGAACGAGTACAAAGCTGTGAAAAGAGCTATAGAGAGAGAGTTAACTGCGTGATCCTCTCTTTCATCATGTCTTTACTCTGGAGCTAAATACTGACACTAGTGGTTGCAGATGTATTTTAATGAATGATCTTTTATGTAGAGTTCAATGTTGCTACTATACACTGAAGTGTCTATATGATTTAATTAAGGTTTCTTTTTGCTATGTAATTTTCTAATTTGGATATGGATAGAATCAGGAATGAGTACATCAGAGGGACAGCACATGTTGGATGTTTTGGAGATAAAGTCAGAGAGGCCAGACTGAGATGGTTTGGACCTGTGCAGAGGAGGAATGGTGAATTTATTGGGAAAAGGATGTTAAGGTGGCAACTGCCAGGCAGGAGGACTAGAGGAGGACCAAAGAGGAGGTATATGGATGTAGTGAAGGAGGACATGAGGGTGGCTGGTGTGAGAGAGGAGGACGGAGAGGATGGGGTAGATGGAGACAGATGACTTGCTGTGGCCACCTCTGAAGGGAGGAACCCAAAAGAAAAGAAGGATAAGGACATCTACTTTGCATGCTTTCTGCACTGCATTTGATAAAGCACTAGGCACATGAAAAAGGTACTTTTCATTACATGTTTGTGACATGCAGTAATTAACAGCTTATGTCACAAAATAATCAATTAATGCCTGTAAATTTGTATACATTCAACATGATTTAACCTGTTGAGAAAACAGTTGTTTCAAAAATTAGTAGGTGGTGCCCATTAGGAGATTTAGCTGTCTCTTGCCTTACACACAGCTGGTTCAGGAGCTTTTCTGTGTGGACTTCACATGCTCTTCCTGCAAGAACATGTACACTTGTGTGGGCTTTTCCCACGCGCTCCAGCTTCACGCACACTCCAAAAACATGCAAGTCCGGTTAACTGGTGATTCTACTCTACCCTTCAGAGTGAATGAGAGGATGTGTGGGGATTTGTCTGTATGAGGCTTTGTGATGGACTGGTGATGTGTCTGGGATGTAGTCCTGACCTCCTAGGAACTGGTATAGACTCCAGCAGATCCCTGCAACCCTAACTAGGAACAAGTAGATATAGATGATCGATGAATAGATATAACAGTCAGTAAGAACAGGCATGTTCCATGAAATAGTTTGTGGCCTCCTTGTGAATTAACCTCCTCCCCCCATTAAGTAATTTTTAAAAACTTTGGGCCTAGATACAGGAAATTGGTCCTATTTACTGTACACTGTGTAGTAAAGTGGGATATCTATATTTTTTTTTTCTGTTTTCTAGCTCGCGTGCAGGAGACATGATGCAGCTTGTTTGCCACTTTACAAATGAAAAATCCAGTTAATATTCTAGTCTTGTTTACCATTCAGAGTGCTTTACACCTACATTCACACATAAATAGCCTTTGGAGTGTTTCTTTTTCTTTTGTTTTTAATCTTGCATCTGCTCTAATATGATGCAATGTGGGATTCAAGGACATTTAGACATTTTAAAATGGAGAAGCCAGAGATCAAACCACTTTTATGGAACCAAATATGTACCGTAATTCAAATTAAAATGGATTACTAAAAATTTTTTTTTTTTCACAATATAGCCGCATGTTTGACTCAAAAATAAAATCAATAATAAATCGTCCAAACTGTTTTTCTATTTTCTTGCTGAAGACTACTAATTCTGTGACTTGATTGCATCCTGACTGACTAACAGATTCACAGATTTCCTCACATGACTTCATTTCTGTTTGACTTTAGGGGATAATATGGGCTGTTTACGTCTACTGGCACTGACCACATCTGCAGTGCTGCTGTTTGCCTCTCATCCAGCCATCGCTCACAGCCATTCCCATGGTGACCACGGACACGCCCACTCACATGGCCACCATCACCATGACCACGCCCATGGAGAGGACGATCACCATGGACACTCTCACGGCTCTCAGGCGAAGATGTTCCATGGAGCGAGCAAGTGGAGCGCTGAGGCCAATCTCCCTCCACATGAAGAGGAGCAGCAGCATCATCATCATGATCACGGGCACGCCCACTCCCATGATCATGGGCACGCCCACTCCCATGATCACGGGCATGCCCACTCTCACCACCATGAGGACAAAGTTCGAGTGGACAAAGAGGAGAGTGGGCATGGACACTCACATGGGGCGGAGAGAACCAAAAGGGAAGCAGATGGAGAGAAGAGGGACGTGGTGGAGCTCTGGACCCAGGTGTACTAACGGGTTGCCAGTTTGAATCCATTTCTGTCTTCTAGTAAGAATATAGATGTTAGGGTGCTTTAACTAGTTTATGCTATATTGTCAGCTTATATCAAAGTTGAGACAGTTTTTAAGTATGTTTAGAAAGAATTTCAAAGAGAGTGAAATGCAACTGTGGGGAGATGCTGATCATCTCTTTTCAATATAGGACATGATTAACAAGTATTTTCCTGGATGGTATTCATAAGGGGGGTTTACAGGAGCTGTAATTTAGCTGAATTTCAACCTAAAATCTGAAGTCATGATGGAAAACTCGGCATTCTCTCTCAAGAGACATGTCAGTTTGGGCCAAGAAAACATAGCATCACGTCTGGATTTGATTGGTTCAGAGGCAAAATGTACATGTTGGAAGTATTTTCTGACTTTTTTGGTTTTTCATGTGACTTGCATGCGTGCACGTTGTGAGGAATGTGAAAGTCGTTTCCAGCGTTATTCTTGAAACCAAAGTAACCACTGAACAGATTGAGTTGTAGTTGGTATCCAGATGTTTCTTTGCTATTTTGGATTGGACAACGTGTAAGCAATCTGTTTTTGGCTGCAGTGATTTTAGCTGTCTTGTTTTTCTGATCTGTGAGCAGATTAAGTGTTTAACATTTGACAAATCTGTAAACGTGCTTCCATCGTTTTCTGCAGGCTGTTGGAGCCACCCTGCTGATCAGTGCAGCTCCCTTCCTCATCCTGTTTCTGATCCCAGTTCAGTCCAACAGCGACCAGCACCAGAACCTGCTCAAGGTTCTGCTCAGCTTCGCCTCTGGTGGACTGCTGGGCGATGCCTTCCTCCACCTCATACCACATGCTCTCGGTAAACTTCTCATTCCTGTCCCGAGTTACAACAAAACAAACGTCACATGTTGTCATTTACATGTTTACATTTACTCCTCATCAGTCATCTCAGGTTTAATCTTCGTTTAATTTTCTCTTCACTTTTTTTTTTTTTTTTTTTTTTTCCAGAGCCCCACTCTCATCATGGAGATGAAGACCATGGACACTCGCATGCGACTGAAGACTCCCATGATCATGGTCACTCCCATGGTATCCGTTAAACGGTTTTCCTCTTTGTGGTTCCATGTACAACCTCTACACTTGCACGCATCACACATCCAACTATCGTTCCTCTCCTCCACCTGCACAGGAGCTGCCCATGGTCACATGATGTCAGTGGGTCTGTGGGTTCTTGGTGGGATCATCGCATTCCTGGTTGTAGAGAAATTTGTACGTCTGCTGAAGGGAGGTCACGGTCATTCCCACGGGCACTCACATGGTATGTTTGGAAGTATGTTTTATTTAGTTTAAATTTGCTTGAAATTTTCTGTTACTGAAGTTTACAACGGAACAGCTGTCTGTGTTGTAATATCAGTAAAGTTCATCACGGATAAGTGCAAAGTTGATTTTAATCTGTGTCACTGACAGCTGCGCCCAAAGAAAAGGACAGTGATGGAGAGGAAGAAAAGGAAAAAAAGAAAAAGGAGAAGCAAGGGAAAGATGCAAAAGTGCCAAAGAAAGAGGAGAAAAAGAGCACAGGTGAGCACGTCTAGTGATGGTCCTCTGACCCCCGAGACTCTGCACATGCTCAGTAGGAAACGTTTCAAACCCCCGTGGCGAGGTGTGGTTTGGTCACATGATGCTGAGGTCTGAAGCAGTTGAGTGTTTCTGAGGTCACGTGAACCACCTGACTGGGTCGATATGACGTGAGTCATTTAGTGCACGGGTGTCCAAAGTTGGTCCTCGAGCGCTGGTGTCCTCCAGCTTTTAGATGTTTCCCTGCACCAACACACCTGATTTTAATTAGTCGGCATCATCAGTTGGTCATCAAGGTCTGAACAAGTCTGTTAATGACACAGTCGCTTGTATCAGGGTGTGATGAAGCAGGGAAACGTCTAAAACCTGCAGGACACCGAGGACCAACACCCCTGATTTAGTGGGAATGAGCGAGTGTGTCACTGCCAGGGTATTCCTATTTAGTGGTGTTCATGTTTTTCTCTTTTCACATAATAGGTTGGGTTTTTTTATTATTATTATTATTATTATTATTGTTTACTTTGGCCGTTATTAGTTGCTCTGAGGGTTAGAAGTGTAAGGGTTTTTTTTTTTTTTTTTTCCCCTTTCCCCCACCTACACCTTTTCAAGCGACCCAAAAGCCCCCGGGACACGAGTGTGGTCCACTTGTGTGAACACAGCAGCAGCTGGACTGAGACCGCTTGGATGACGTGGTCTTGGTACGTCTGTAAGCCAACTGTGGTGTGGTCTGTTTGTGTTGTTAAGAGCTCCAGCACCCTGGTTCGGTCCAACAAATCCACGGTTGAGCTCAAAAGGTTTCTGTGGACAGCTGAGTGGTGTGGTGTGGTTTATGAAAGAACTCATAAACAATTAAAGGAAATATATTAAGTCTGGTTTATTTGTATTTTAAAACACAATGCTGCTATAATCTCTTATCTTCCAAGGTGAAGGCGTTTTATCAGTTCAGCAGGTGCACGTCTCAGCCCTCTGCCTCGTAATCCATGATAACTCATCTGTTTTAATGAAAATTATTTGAATGATCATGAGAATAAATATCAGAACGTGTATGGCATCTTGTATGTAGCAGTCTCCGCTCAGATCGGCCAAGGACAGCACCGACAGTTGTCCCGGGGGCTTCTTGTGCACCGTTTGGACCAGAGTGAAAACGACGCTTGAGATCACGAACTTAAAAAATGATAGACTGTAAACTGGAGCGCACCGAG
>JAOWBL010000003.1:6588714-6612937 GCA_028564865.1 Zenarchopterus dispar
TGTTAACCTAAAGAGATAAACACATGACAGGAATGATGACTCGTGTTTTTATGCTGAAAAGTGATGAGTAAGGATTTCTATAGCCCCGTTGATTTATTATATTATCTTTCAAAAAATCAATGAAAAAAGTGATATACGCAGCGATTCTCATGTCTGATTTTCTTGAAGATCTGACCTGATTCAGATTTCATAAAGCCCGCCCACACCTTGTTGTGATTGCTTTGGTACCAGTGGCTGTGAGTGGGACGGCGTTTTTATGAAATTACTTCAAATGACTTTTCTGTACCCACAGTGGAAAACTTCAACAGCATTCTCTCCAGTGATCATGTTCCACTGTGGGAGGAAAAAATAAATAAGCATCTGTGCTCATGGATTTATTGGCGACTGAAATGAATGAATGAATGAATAAAACAAATTGAAGGCTGCGCATCTGTTACATGGACTTAAAGAAAATATCGGCCAGTGTCGGGCGATTTCAGGCACCAATAACGGCCGGTACCAGTCGGACCCGGGATCACCAGCTGATCAGTTGGTACATTTCTAAAAAAAAATATTTGAGAGCGTGGATTTAGAGAACTAGATACTACTAGATACTACCAGCTCAAAAAATCTAAAATAACCCAGCCCTGCCACTATTTCTGATAATATTCAGTTGGATTTGCGACAGACTGAGCGAACGGACCGGTATCGGAGTAGAATTGATCCAACTGTCCCGACTTCAACTCCAATCAGCATCACATCATGCTGCATTTGTTGTTTCTTGCAAGTGGGTAGCTCAAAGCATTAAGACTAGTTTATAAATAGGCACACGGTGTGGAGAAGAGGGGTGGAGTGGGGGGCTGGGGGGTGGTGGCAGATTCTGCCCCCAATAAACAGCTGCTATGAACAGAACTGCAAACACACAGCTGCTAATGGCGGTGTCGGGTGTAAACCTCAACAAAGCTGCTGCTTTATTTAACCAGATACTTTAACTTCTTTATATTCACTTTCACTCTTTTTTTTCTTTTTTTTTTGTCTCTTCCAGGTGAAATAGATCGATGTCTGAAAAAAGTAGCGGAGGGAGTGGAACAGTTTGAAGACATTTGGCAGAAGGTAAAAAAATGTTAGATTGTTATCAGGACTGCAAAAAGTCATCGACCATATTGTTTACATAAGAAAGTGCATATTTCCTCCATCTCTACGTCTCCACTACTTTTACTTCTGCAAACAGACCACGGAGCTGATGAGATGAGAAGCTTGAAAAAAAAAAATAAAAACAAGAGTCTTGTGCTCACATTTGTACAAAACCGAAGCTGAAAAACGGCTTCATTTCTGAGGTTTTAACAGAAAACTTTTGGTGAAAAAAAAAAAACGAGTCGGCTCAACATTTGAACTCTGATGAGAAGAAAACGTTTTTGTGCTGCAGCAGATGCTTCAGGAGACTGCAGTCTTAATACTTAAGTGAACGTGGCTGTTACCCCAGCAGGATGCTCAATACCCACGACTCTTGTAATAAAGTCGTTAAATACGACTGCCTTTAGCGAGAGCCGCGGAGGCCCAGAGAGCAGATCACTTCTGCTAATAAAAAGACTGAAAAACGTTAGTGTTTCAGTTTACAAAGATCCCAGTTGCCTCTTTTCCCTTCATTATATCCAGAATTTATTGTACATTTGTTTGCAATCACTGTACATTGGACTTCCCAGAAACTTGCTTGGCCACATAAAGGCTCCATTAGAGGGAGTTTATTGTTTGCGCAGCTTATTATGAAACCAGTTTCTCTTGTTCTTCTCAGTTTAACACATGTAATTAACTTTTGCTGCTGAAACACAATTTTCTGTTAAATGAATTGCTCTGACAATTACGAGTCAGTAGCAGGTCAGTAGGAAATGTCCTTTCCTCCATTTTTAATGTTTTTATTGTACACATGAGGAATGTTGAACTCATCGTTTCTAGATGAGGGCAGTCCAGAACTGGTTTGATCGTCCATCTTTATTTATTTATTTATTTTTCTCAGCTTCACAATGCAGCCAACGCAAACCAGAAGGAAAAATATGAAGCAGACCTCAAGAAAGAGATTAAAAAGCTACAGGTAAGATGTGTGAAACTAACGTTTGTCCTGACTGTGGATTTGACCCGCGTTAGCCGAACGCGTGGGTTAAAAAGGTCGCCCCAGTTCCACCACGCTGAGAAGTCGGGGAAAAGTCGGATGCACGTGAATCCCTGTGGAAACATGTTAACTGTCTGGCTCTGCCAGTAAACAAGGCAACAGAGAAAGTTCTCAGACTGTCAGGTAACAATCAGCGTAATTACACGTGATTTCAGTCCGTCGAGTTTGTTTTCACATGTCCTGTAATTTGCACGCTTGTGTAAGAAACTTTGCCACAAACTAGCTTTCTTAACCACCCACGGTGTACAATCTTACAACCAGGGAAAAGGTTATTACGTCGGCGCTCTCGAGGCATTATGGGAAAAAATGAAAGGCATTTGTTGTGTGCACTGCTGTCTGTTGGAGAACTAGTTGACAGCACTGCAAACATTAAACGTGAAGCGCTCGTTAAGTGCAGCAACAGCTCGATGCATTCATTATTCAGGGACAGATGCGCTCGTTTCTTCTGCCAGCAGCGTAATAAAGGAAGGAATCTGCTAATCACCACACAAGAGTCTGGAACGGCCATAAAAGTCCATTTATGTGGAATAAACAGAGCTCCGAGTACGTATGGGTGTTGGAACGCCGTCTGGGAAGTGGGAGGTCCGAGCGAATGTCACGGACAGACTCGGGAGGGTCCAGAGGTCAGAATCCAAGACAACTGTGTCTTCGTAAACCTGTCACAGCTTTTATTTATCTTATTAACGCAAACGTATAATTCCACACCATTCCCGAAGGTGTACGAGGTCGTAAATAAACCTCTGTGTGTAAACATGTTTTTATTTGTACCACATAATGTGTTTAACTTTAATCGGAATAAATCAGTCACACTAATTAAAATCAGAAGTAAATGAAATAATAAATTATTGAAATAATGAAATAAATGTTTGTAATCATACAGATACAGTTTTCGTGGTGGAATCTGTTTCAGTTTCAGAGCTGCGCTTTTGGAACGGACCATAATTCAATACAACCTAAAACTCATTAAATCCCATTAAATCATTAAAAACTGAAGTCAATTATTCCGACTCTCGGAAGCAGCTCAGTGTGTTTCCATTTCATTTGTTAATTAACAAAGAATGGCCAATAAAGTCATTTTTTTCCATCTTAATTGGAACAAAAGTTCTTTTCACCTACCAATTCATTTCTGACCTTTTCACGAAAAGAACAGCTTTATTTTAAGTGAAGACACTGTGTTGGTATATGTTTTATCTTTTAGACTTAGGAGCAGTGCTTTTCAGTTGTTCATTTATTCTTGCCAGTAATGCAGTTAAGACTGAAAATGTGCACTTGTTTGCTGCTGCAGGAATCAAAAAGCATTTCTTTTAAATATACTGCCTCGTGTGTTTTTTCCACAGTTCAGCCCTTATCTGGACAAAAATACCAGTGAGGGCTGGATGTGTCCTCTGTCTTAACTTCAAAATGAAGTTAACACACAGTGTTGTGTCTTTATTTACTTTGTATCATAAGTTTCAGTTAATTGGCAGTATGATGTAAAATGTTTTATTCAAAGAGAAAACACCAAGTGTGCCAACTAAACCACAAACTCCCCAGTGATGTAAAAGTTTTCCAAATTAATACAGATTCAGATTTTTTATTTATTTATTTTTTCACAGAACAGCCCAGCATCCACGAATGAGGAGTAATAGGTAACTAAAAGTTATCGCACAAACTTGAGAAATCAGAAGTTTCATCTCAGGGTGAATTTTGACAAAGAGAAAAGAAAGTATGAGAAGAAGCACTTTTTCTTACGTGAGCCTTTGTTTTAACTTTGAGTGTTACCCTCCACCGCCCGCGGGCCGCGCTGGAGGCATCAAAGAGAAATCCTGAACTTTCTTTCAAGACCACTTGTTTGTGTGACCTTGAAGCTGTGGTGTTTGAGAGGCGGGAGTCTGCTTACAGGCTTCTGCTCTGAACAGCTTTGAAATAAAATAATGAGTTCACACCTGGATCGGTATAAATGGAGCCTGTTGGCAGCAGGCAGGTGAAAAAGGAAAAGATGGACTTGATATCTGAAATGAGATGACCGGGCTGAGGTGCACAGCCGACGCCCACGTCAGCTGACCTGAGCTGCTTTTGAAGTCTTGAATATCATCCTGCTCAGCCAGAAGTTGTGTCAGCATCTGCGTTGTCATGAGAACCAAACCCCAAGCCAAGCTGGCGTCCTGCACGCAGACATCAAGTTCTCCATCCATGACTCTCGAAGACGAGTCTCTGCACGTTTGCCAAAGTTGACGGATGTACCCGTGTCTCTCTTTCTCCCTCCTTCCATCCCTCCATAACCCTCTTTTTCTTCTTGTGGTCCTTCAGCGTCTTCGAGACCAGATCAAGACGTGGGTGGCATCCAACGAGATCAAAGACAAAAGGCAGCTAGTAGACAACCGCAAACTCATAGAAACGGTGAGTAGGCGCCGTTTACTGAGGATGAGGATGAGGAGAAAAGCGGAGCGAGCAAACTCTGCTCTTGGAGAGAGAAAAGTTGATAGGAAAAAGGTTTTCTGCTTCTGTGTTGAAGCATGAAGCGACTGCAGAAGGCGTTTGTTGAGTCGGTTAATGTGACAGGATTTCACACCTCATGCACTGAGTAACAGTTGGCTAAAATACTTCAAACTTCTGACTTTATTTTAGATAACAGCATGCACAAGTTTTATTTCAAACCTTTACTGCAGCTGAGTCTCATCAGGGAACATTTGGTGTCTTTAAAATGAAATGGACTCTTTTTAAGGTGTAACATGAAATTTTGCGCTGACTTTATTTTCAAGTTTTCACCACTTCTCTTTCAGTTTTACTTTACCATCGTGTTGGCTCTGATTAAAGTGCTTTTACAGGAAGTAAAAGGCCCAAATGTTTTCCTCCACTCTGTTCAAGCTTTTTTAAAGGTTTTTTTTTTTTCATCGTTTGATTTAGTCCACCCAGCAATCATAATTCTGACATAAGTCAACTGAGGATAAAACCAGAACCTAAATTTATCAAGTGAAGAAAAGCATGACATCAAAAAACTTGTAGGGTTCCTTTTTAATTGAAAAAATATGCACCTTAGCTGGAAATCTAGCTCTTTTTTATCTGAGAAGGTGTGTGCATGTTGTGTCTGGGTTCGATGCTTGTTTTTGCTGCCTCCAAGTGGCTCAAAAGAGCATCACAGCCGGTTTTCATGTTGAATTTAATGATCAGGCAAAAACGGTACCATCTACAGAAACTTGAAATGCTTTATTTCACTAATTACTTACCTACGAGGATTAAAGGGCTGCACCCACGAGATGCTTTATTACTGCACAGGGAAATGTGGGAGCTTGTTAGATGTCTGACACCTGTTCTTTAACATCGCTGCTCTGCCTGAAAGCACTCAGTGCCTCATTTTCTGTTAAATATGAGCCTCTGCCTGCACAGTGAGGGAAGAGAGCAACTCTACGGAGCCCTGGCTAATTTCCATTAGGTTGTTCTTTTTTTTTTTTCTTTAACACCAGCCTTCTCTTTCTGTTTTCCTGGAGCGTTTTTGCTTGAGCTGAATTTTGAATCCTGCAGCATATGATTTTTATGCTCATTCAGGAATGTCAAAAAGTTGTGCTGTGTTTTTAAGACGTTTTGGACGCCACAACGAGGCTTCGGTGTCAAAGTGAATGTTGTGGTTTTCACTCAGGAAGACAGAAGGCTGTAAGAACCATGTGGTGGTGTCCTGTTTATGACCTGCTGAGGGGACTTTGTCTTCATCAGCGCTCAGCTTGTCCATAAGAGAGTGATTTATATAAACTCAATAAAATGTAGTACTATTTCAGAATTCTAATTATTTTCATCATCAGAGATAATCTTATAGGTGGTTAAAAAGAACAATATCACATGGAAAATTGAGTTTTATACATTTCATAAAAGTTAGATGAATCTTTGTTTATTCTTGGATCTAGAAAATAAAACGTCTCGTTTGTCTTTGCATGCGTGTTTGTCCGCCTGCAGCAAATGGAGCGGTTCAAGATCGTGGAAAGAGAAACCAAGACAAAAGCGTACTCGAAAGAAGGGCTCGGTCTGGCCCAGAAAGTGGATCCAGCCCAGAGGGAGAAGGAGGAGGTCGGCACGTGGCTAACGGTGAGCTTCTGCAGGACGGGATCAGTCCTCGGTTTTCATTTTACTCTCGTATCTCCCCCAAGGGTTCGTGGGAATTGGGTCCAGAATTACCTGGATATCCAGTAAAATCAAAGGTTTTAGTCACGAGCTACTTGAATCTGATGTTAAGCACAGTTTTACTTGACACATGAGATCTACACAAGATGCTGCATTTAATGTCTGCTGTTGTGTGATGCTATGATCTAAATCAGGGGTCTCTGACTTCAGTCCTCAAGGGCTGCATCCTACATGTTTTAGATGTTTCCCTGCTTCAGCAAACCCGACACAAATGTCATTAACAGAGTTGTCCGTACCTTAAAAACAAGCTAACGACAACCATTAATTAGAATCAGGTGTGTTTCTGCAAGGATACGTCCAAAACGTGGAGGACGGCTGCCCTCGAGGACTCGAGTTCGAGACCTCTGATCTAAATAGTGTTTTTGGACAGTCAGTGTGACGAGAACACAAAACCCTGAACATAAAGAATTTTCTATCTTGAGAGGACTTCAAATGAATCCCGTTAATGTGCAGGAGTTAGGCTGTAATATCAGATATGTGTATTAATTAGTAGATGTGCAGGATTCTCAGACAGGGAAGTGATCCAGTTAGACGTATTAAGTCCACATACAGGTGAAGCCCATCTGTTTATAACATTTGATTGGAGCCATAATTGACAGGAGAAATGATTCGGATCATTTATTGTGGAGATTTTCCTGGTTTCCAAGTATGTTCCTTTTTAAGACTATTTGATGAAGAGATTCACATTTTGATGTCTCTTTATTTGTTTTAAATGCTGAGAGTTATTCTGCAAATGAAGACTCAACGTGGAATCTGCTGCTTTTGTTTACTTGATGTTTTCTTACAGGATGTTTACAACTTAACCACAGAATGCTTCTCCGTGCCAAGTTGCATTGCCTATCCCATTTCTGCTAGGTTATTATACATATAATAAACATAAATTACTATTTGTGTTCATTCAGGCTTGCACATAAGATAATTACACAAGTACAATACAATGATTTCATTTTGGGAGTTTAGACCTAATTCCAAATCCCAGTTGACTGCAAACACTTGGAAAATCTCATGTCTTTTTGACAGCTAAGAATAATTAAAACTAAAAAAGTCCTCAGATGTTTTATTTTCTGTTTGGAGTCTGTGCTCATGTGAGATTGAAAAACAAAGCCTGCCTCGAGCCCGTGAGGCTCGTCGCTCTTCATCAACCTTTTCTCTTCCTTCGTCTTCAGAACACGATAGACACGCTGAACATGCAGGTGGACCAGTTTGAAAGCGAAGTGGAGTCTCTGTCAGTCCAGACGAGAAAAAAGAAAGGAGACAAGGAGGTCAGTCTGCATTCATCTCTAATTCATTCATTCACTGTTTTGTTTTTTCTTTTGTTTTGTTTTTTTTTTTTACTTCTCTCCCTGCCCTTCGGCCTCGCAGGCCTCTCCTCTGGTTTTATCTTCCTCGCTCCTCTGTGCCGGAGGGGTCAGACCGCATGTCTTCTAACTCCGTCCTGATCAGGATAACCTCGCTGACATTTCCCTTTCAAGTCTCCGGGGGCCTCATTTATGGAAAACCTCTTGATCCCACAGTGAAGTCGTTTCACAGAACTCGCAGGCCCTCCATGAAGGATTCATAACTTACATCCACAGTGTCAGGAGAAAGATTTCTTCTTCTGTCATGACAGCTGGCTTTGTCAGATTTAACTTTCTCTGCGAGTCACTCGAAGCCTGAAGTTTGAGTGAACCATCTTTCATAAATGAGACGAGGAGGGTTTTATTTCTGTCTGCGCGTGTGCAGTTAGCGTGGACGGCCAAAAGCGTAGGTAGGTCAGTTTCTCTCAGCGGAGACGTGTGAAGAGCTGTTGCACTTGCCTGCTGATTCCAGGTTCTGGTCTTTAGCTCGTCACAAGCAACAAAGCGATGACTACGGGATTTGTTTGGAAGGTAAAAAGGTTTCTTTACATGTTGACAAACATGATCTGTGTGTAATGACGCGGCCGAGCCGGACCACGTCCCGTCTCGTTCTTCGTTAAGAATAAGCCGTTTCTGGTTACGAGACGGTGGTCAGAAAAGGAAGGTCTTCATCATAACACTCAACAAACTGAAACATTAAAAGAAAAAAGAGAGAAAAAGCACAAGGAGAGGGACTTCTGTTTAACATGAACGACTGATATAAAAATGTAGTTTTCTGTTTCTTGTCCATTGTAGCATTTGAGACACCCACACACACACACAAACACACAGAACTGACTTGGTTCTGCATACACACTTAACTTTTCACCTGTGTGTCTCTTATTTTAGTTTTTATTGATGATTTTGAATTATTAATTTAATCTTGTGTTATTTTGCCTTTAATCTTGGTGTGAGTGTGTTTCTGCTCAGTGAGCTACTGGACACCTGATTGTACTCTTGGGGATGAATAAAGGATCCACCCACACATCCGTCAGCCCTATCCACCTATCAAGAGTTTGATGGTGTCAAATCCAGAAGACGCATTGATGCGCCGCAGTTTCACCCGGTTCTCCTCAAACTCACACGGTGCTTTGTTTTGCACCAGCGCTTAAATTAACTACCAGAGCACCAAATATCTGTTCATCTAAAACTGAAAATAGTCTCCAGCCCATCCATTCGTCCTACTTGTTTGAACTCTTTTCTGTAGCTGGACAGAAAGCTGTGGATAAGAGAATCTTTAACTAAGCATGAATTTATATTTATGATTGATGTTAAATATTTGGTCAAAGGTCGTGCTGCATGTTCAGCCGTATCATGATTTATTTAATGCTGCGATCTGAAACCCCCAGTTTCCTTTGTTCAGTTTCACTATAAACTTTAGTTTTAAGATGTTAGGAAGTGTTGCAGTTGAAATTGTGATTTCTGTTTATCTGCTCTCTTTCTGATCTGTTTACAGTAAAAAACCATTAGCCATTTTTTTCAGTAGCAGTGACTCATAGGCTCAGTTTCTGGATAAGTTGAACTTTGTTAAAGGAAGATTCTGAAGTAGAAACAAGTCTCAGTCTATTAATTTTTATTATTTACACTTTTGAGTTTAAATTAAATGTGAATTTACACCAAAATGGCAATGGATGTTAGCACTTAGGGAAATCCACCACATTTATTAAAATAAATAGCTTTTTTTAAGCCTCTGACAAAACTTGAAAATATCATTCCACTTAAGCAATCGTATGGATATGGTCCCTGCAGACAAAATTAGCTCATTCAAAATTTCTGTGTGTACAAAAAGTATATAAAAAGGACTGTTTGTCCAGGAGTCTGTGTCATGTGGGTCAGCTACTGTTAATAAACGCTAAATAAGAAATCAATTTTATGACCTCTGCTTCAGTAGAACTGGATCAATACTCTGATATTTATGTATCTATTTAGAAGAGATTACATCAGTAGCCAACTTGTGTGGACAAACTTTCCCTTTTACACTCTGTACACATATAAAGTTAAACAACCTTCTTACCACCGACTTATAGAGCTATTTTAACTAAGGAATGTTCCTTTAAAGCCTGAACCTTTTGAGAACTACATCTGGATGAGAAATGCAGATGATTTGTGTTCTTGCCAATATGAAGTCGTAAGTGTTTAAACGGACACACCTAAAAACATTTTTACATATGAAAGACGTTTTATTTGATGTAACAGTTGAGTTCGGGTTTTTAGCTGCATGGAGACCTGCTCGTGTTCCTGACGTCTGCTGGTGCAGCATTAATAAGCTGAGATGAAGCGCATTAGTATGTTGGGCTCCACTTCTGCAGGCCAGCAGCAGCTGAGCAGCACACACACACACACACACACACACACACACGAGTCTTCAGTCTCCGTGTTTTAACAGCTGACGCATTTTTCTAATGCCCTCAGCTCAGCCGCCGAGCCACAGTTGCTCCGACAGTTGCCAGTTAGGCTCCCTGCTCATGTTTTCAGGAGCGTGCGGATTAACTGTGAATGACTTCAATTAAATATTCAAATCAGAAGTGGCTCTCTGCCTGTGTCATGTGATGCATTAAGAAAAGTGCACATGTAGCAGCAGCTAACGCTCTCATGGCCTCGTATCACTTTTACCTTTCCTCTCTTCTGCATAGGTTACCCTTAAAAATTTATGCATACCTTTTTTTCATTTTGTAAACGTTTTTTACTGCCTAAATGCTCTTTTGTTCCTTTCTGTTACAATGAATAATAAATGGGAGTTTTCATTTGGCTTTGAACTGTGGCGGCGCTGATCCCTGCATGTTAAACTTGGGGATTTTTATACCTTGTATATAACTGATCTCAGCTGCAAAGAAATTTATCCTAAAAGTATTTTATTTACCCTTCTTACCATCTCTAGACTTTTTGTACACATGCAAAGTTAAAATGACTAACCTCAGCCTGTTGTTGTTGTGCAGAAGCAGGACCGGATCGAGGAACTGAAGAAGTTCATTGAAAAGCATCGGTACCACATCCGGATGCTGGAGACGATACTGAGGATGCTGGACAACGACTCGGTGCAGGTTGAAGCCATCAGGAAAATCAAGGTTTGTTGCTAGCATTTAGAATCAACAAAAATGTATGATTCACTTTTAGGCTAAGCTTTTTTCCTTCTAATTTAATCTAATTTAACTCTAAATGTGCTTTGACAAACTGTTCAAATGAACAAGTGATGAATGCACTGGTGTCTTTTTCTTTACTCAGGATGACGTGGAGTACTACATAGACTCCTCGCAGGATCCAGACTTTGAGGAGAATGAGTTCCTTTACGACGACCTGGACCTGGAGGACATTCGTAAGTAGACAAGGAGCTGGAGACATTCCAGTTTTATTTCATCGGTTGTTTGCATTAAAAATCAATCAACTATATCTACAGATTTGTTTTTACATCTCTCCACAATGGCTCCAAACTAGAACGTGTCTACAGAAAATGTCTTTTTGTTTTTTTGCACAGTTTGTGATTGTCTTAGCTCAGATTTGTCTCCTTTCCCTCTGTGTCCTTGCTCCCTCCAGCTCAGTCGCTGGTCGCCACCTCTCCACCAGGGCACTCGCACTTGGAGGACGAGATCTTCCAGAACTCCAGCAGCACACCCACCTCCACCACCTCATCGTCCCCCATCCCCCCGTCGCCTGCCACTTGCACTACAGTAAGACAACATGATTTTCAGTCAGGTTGTGCTGCAGTTTCTAATTGGAATGAATTGGTCTGTTGTTTGTGTTCAAGTACACAAGGTCGTGAGGATTTATTGGTTCACATTTGTCTCGATTTTTCCAGCTGGTGCTTTATATTGCACATTAAAACAACTGACTATTTGGCCCTTTTGGTTGCTCTCTTAGTGCTTCACACAGAGCAGAACCCACTGAGTTAGCAGGAAGGTCGTCCATCTGAATGGGTCTAACACATTTCAGTGGTTTACTACTGGTGGTCTCGAGGTGGTTTACTGCTACACCGCCTGGTTAGGATTAGTGGGAATCCTTTAAAACCGGTAGAGTCTGATTCTCGACAGTGTGTGTTGTGACTGCAGTAACCTGCAGAAATAATATATCACACACAAATACTCACCACAGATCATCAGAGCATCCATCCAAGAACACGACAAATTTAGAAAGAGATGACAGTCGGTTGGAATGACAGTAAAATGAAGAAACTGCTGGCTACTCACACCAAGGATGGACTTCCCCACAGATGAAACACTCCGTGGAGGCATCTGAAGAAGAAAATAAACTAAAATCACTTAAAAGAGGAAAAAGGTCATGGCATCAGGGATTAATGTCACCTAAACAGCAGTGAGATGGAGACTTTCAAGAGCTGCTGAGAGCAATCACTAGGAGTGTCTTTTTTTTTTTTTTTTTTTTAATTAAAAAAAAAACTATTTGTCTGCAGTGGAGAAATTGTATAGTCCACTGCTTTTAACCCATTAGTTAGTTAGGGTCAAGGACCTTGCTCAGGTGTCCACAGTGATCCATCTCTGGTACCACCCCAGGGGTTTGAACCTGGGCTGTCAACACCCAAACCCACCTCTGTAACCACTAGACTACCACAACCTCTGACAAGCTTTTTATCCAAGCTCCTCTCACTCCTGCATCTCTGTTTGGATAAAGAGTTAGGAATTAAGACCCAGGTGACAGCAGCGGCCAGTTTCAGAATGAAGAAGAGGCCAGGTGTCTTCAAATATCACATTTAGCACAAATTAATGCAAACAGCAGGTGGTATTAATTTATAGGTCTCTAATGGCCACATTTTCTACGACTCACTTTTGCAAAGGTGTTTTTTAAAAAAAAACAGGTTTTTGTCTCAAAACTGTCATTTCCAGTTTTTGTTCAGAGATGACGAGACGGAAGTCCAGGTTCAGTCAGACTAATACAGAAATCCCAGTTTTTTGTTTTATTGCGGTTGTACTAAAAGTCATCTGGTGCACTGCTGGTGTTTGTAAAAACTGCAAAACTCAAAAACCTGAATCATAATATTCCAGCAGCGTCTACTTCAAATCTTTCATTTCCTTTGCATTCTTTATGCATTTATGATTTTAAAATGATATTAAAATTGGAAAAAAAAATCTGCATACGTTGAGAAACTTTGGAACCACTCCCTTGGCACCAGCATATCGGTGGAGTTATCTCTTTATTGATCTATTGAACCCATCACTGAGGGTGTAAGAGTGGTAATTAAGTGGATTATTACCTTTATCTGGAGTCAAGGCAGGTCAGCGTTGAGAATGGAAACGTGAGAGTACTGCCTTCACAGATACCACGGTGCCCTGCCATCTGCTCCTATTGTTCTGTTGTATTGCTTTCATATCATCTGTTCATCCTCTCCGCCCACATTCAGTATGTAGTGAGAGTAGTTATTATAGTCCTGATATTTCTGAGTGGAAGGCGTGAAATTGTTCCGAGCCGAGTAGAAGTTTTTCTTTGGCATGAAGGGAAATGTTAAGGATTGGATGAACAGTACGCCACAGTGATTCTCCACTCAACTCAAATGTTGGCTTTTAACTGTGATAAAAGATGGTTTCACTGATGAGTAACAACACAGTCCTGCTGTCATCCAGAAGTGAAAATTATCTCTGACAGAACAATACGGGCGCAAGAGTAATTGATGCATAAAACAATCAGTGCCAATCAGCACCGATACAAAAAAACGAAATACTTTCAGGATGCTTTTATGACTCGGCTGTTTTCGGCTGAAAATGTGAATTCAGTGTCACACTGGAGGAAAACGGAAAACCAAATAATCTCTGTAGATCAAACATCCAGTTTTGCACGAGTGTGACGGACAGATGAAGTCGACACTCGTCTGAAGCCGGATGATGTTTGTTTTTCAGGAGAACTCAGAAGACGACAAGAAGAGGGGACGTTCGACAGACAGTGAAGTTAGTCAGGTTCGTTTGAAGACACTGGGGCATCCAACTTTATTTAAAAAAAAAAAAATCCTTAAATGAAACATGTTCATGTTTTCCCGCTTCTTTTTCAGTCGCCTGTGAAGAACGGAAACCCGTCCTCTTCGTTATCCTCTTCTTCCTGTTCGTCCTCTTCTTCCTCCTCCGTCTCGGGACTGACCTCATCCTCATTGGTCTCCATGGCAACCATAGCCGGGGGAGGAAGCAGCAGCACCGGGGGCAATAGCCATCACAGCAGCTCAGGGGGTCTCCTGGCCAACTCGTTGGCCGGCAGCTACAGCAACGCCACGCAGCAGCCGCCTCACCCGTCAGCACAGCAGCAGGCCAAAAACTCAGCGGGCTCCTCCTCGGCTCCCATCTCCAACTCCAGCACCTCCACACACAGCCACGGCGCCTCCTCGGCGTCGTCTCCACCCAACGCCGGCACGCAGGGGCTCTTCACGTCAAACTCCCAGTCCCAGGCTTTGTCAGTGCCCACGGTCACGTCCAACAGCCTGGGCCTCAGCCTGGGGCTGCCTCTCGGGAAGAGTGGCTCCATCAGCAGCCCCATGTCTGCAGGCCTCGGGCTGTCAGGGATGCCGGCGTCCCTCAACCTTCTGTCCAGCTCCACCCCAGCACCCTACGCTCAGGCGGCCGCCTCAGGCACGGGCAACTCAGGCTTACCGGGCTCTCTCGGAGGCGTCAGTACCACGCCGTCCCAAAGTACGGCCGGCGCCATCGGCAGTGGGAGCATCGCAGTCGGCGGGCCGACATCCTCAACCGCGGGCCTGCTTGGCACAACGTCTGCAGTGGGCAGCCCGGGGCTTGTGGGTCTGGTCTCCGGGCAGTCGGGGCTGCAGGGCTCTTCCCTGATGTCCCCGAGCGCCATCGGAGGTTTAGCTCCTGGTAGCGGAGTGGGAGTTATTGGCAGCAACAGCGGCAGCTCAGGATCGGCGGGATCGGTAGTGGGAGGAAACACGTCCCTCTCCGTTCGACCGCCGAGCCGGCAGAAGCAGAACGGTAGCACCAGTGAGTATCCGATCTCCACGTAAGGTATCCATCCATCCACGGGGAGGAAAACCTGCTCCAGCACACGTGGATGTTTTTAGAGAAACTTTTAAATCAGGGAATGTGCTGACATGGCACGTTTAAAATAGTAAAATAAGTGAGCTGATGAACAAATAAATCAGTCTTTCTGGTGATATTTTAAACCTTCAGTGACTTACCATTTTATACAATAAGTAATATTATTATGACCCCCATCAATAAAGTAAACTGAAGTAGTCATCATTTATTCGAAGTTAAAATGGAATAAAGATTTAATCCATTTATAGGGGAGTATATTTACAAAGATATTTTTATCCAGCTACTACTCACTAAAGTTTGCTATTCTAAACTTAACAAAAACAAAATGGATCAGAAATGCGATAAAATACTTGCATATTAAAGCAATGTTGGATGTTAAATTGAAGTTTTAAAAAAGAGAAACGCTTTAGTGAGATACCATAAACTTCATAAAACATTCATCTCTGGATTGCTTTGGTGGGATGTTGTTAACGTTTTTATTCAAATAAAAAATATGAAGAAGCAGTAAAGGTTTTACAAAAATAAGAAAATGAAAGAAGTAAAAATTAACAGCCAGACTTTTTCCTCAGTTTAACATTTGCTTTTATTAAAGTGCATAAGAGATAATAAAACCAGGCTCCTCGCTTTAAACTGGTAACGATGCCCTTCTGTCCTTCTAAAACTCTTATGAAATGAAATTCAACCATTTCTCAGTTCTTGACTGTGGGTCTCTGAAGTCTCAAACATCTCTCACTGATTTGAAGCGAGCTGCAGATTTATTGACTTATTGTTTGTTGTGTTTTCTCGTTGTGCTCTTGAGCAGGTTACAGCGCCGTCGTAGCAGACAGCACAGCAGACTCCGTCCTCAACAGTGCCAGCCAATCACAAAGCAGCCAACCCTCATCTCTGACCGCCACAGCCAATCAGCCGTAAGTATAAAGGAATCCTGTTCAGGATCTTAGTTGGTCCTTATTTCTGTCTGACTGTGACACAGCAACAGGTACTCGTGGAAATATGAACTCTTTGTTACAGTACATCGGTTTCTTCCGTTTTCCTAAGTCAAAGTTTATTACAACAAGCAACAAGCTGCACTAAAGTGCAATTAAAATGTAGGTCTATATTTAATTCTTTCATGTTCCTTCTTTAGTCGCAAGACACAAACACAAAGAAAATAATTTTGAATTGTTTTACTCACTAATTTCATTGTACCGAGAAAATAGAAATATGTGACATTTGATGTCAGCAGCAAACTAAAATTAGTTGAGAAAGGTCAATAATGACTGAAAAGTTTATGGAGTCTTTAAATAAAGCTGCTTCCACACATATTATAGAAGAGAACAGAAAAAATATAATTGAATAAATCTGTATTATTTATCTATAAAACTCTCTGCTAACCAGTGTGTCAGGACCGTTTTTTTTTTAAATCACTAAACACACTCCTCCAAAGCAAAGACGGTTCATCACTTCCTGTCAAATTCATCTAGGAATCACTGATCAGTTCAGAGGGGGCATGTTTTTAAAGACTTTTGGTCTTTCATCGTGTAATAATAAATAATTTGAAAAGGTTGAGTGAGTCTGAGGAACTTTAGTTTGTAAAAGATCAAAACACTTGACCTTCAACCCCTCAGGCGTCAGAATCCGTGGGCCGCTGTGAGTTCTGTAGCCACATGGGCTCCAGAGCACTTCTGAAATTATTTTTACTCAACACAGTCTTCTGCTGCATCCTGTTAAAAAAAAAAAAAAAAAACTAGATTAATCAAGAGGGAATGTATTTCCTAACAAATATGGCAACAATTTTCAGCTTTTGGGAAAATGTTTTTTGGTTTCTGTGTGTCTGTTATTAATAATTTATTCAGTAAGAATGGAGGCAAATCCCTCTTTTTGTCATGAAATAGGAGCGTCATAAAATTCAAATGTTGGCATTCTTCATGTTTTTCTCGTGAAAAGTTGTTTCAGAGTTCGTCGTCATTGATTCAACGACGATGCTGAAAATGATTTCTTGTGTCTGTCAACTAAAGGTTCTCCTCCACCTTCTCATGCTCCTGCTCTCTCTCTGTTTTCCAGAAAAGACACTGGTCCCAGTTTACTGGGCTCTATCACCCTGTCGTCCAGCTCGCCGTCTCCGGCGTCCTACAGCGAGGCGAAGACGGCGAGCGGCGGCAGCCTGCTGAACGGGCCGCTGTCCTACTCGCAGGCACCCGACAGCATCAAGGTGAGTCTGCAGCGACTCGCTCCAGCACACCTCCTGAGGTCGAGGGCGGGTGGGTTGGGGAGAGTGGGAGCGTCATAGGGGGCGTCATAGATCTCCATTTCCCAGTCTTTAAAAAATCAGAGTAAAAGAAAATATCTGATACTAGGAAGTCCAGTTAGAAATAAACAATAAAAACATGAGTTATGCTACTACTCAGGTCCACATACAGTAGCAAGAAAAACGTTAACAGCTGATAAACAGTTTTACAATCAGTCGCAGTGTCAGAGGAGGAAGTAAGTGAACCCGTACTCAAATATAAGTTTGCTGTTTATAAGAAGGATCTTGAACGATGTTTGGAAACTAGGAGATCTATGAAAGACGTAAGGCTGGAAATGGATGCGAAGTAATCTCGAAGGGTTTGGGCATCCAAATCTTTATTAATGGAGTCAAATTAGCGCCGTGACGGCTCGGCGTTAAAGTGGGCGCCCTGCTAAGAGGATTCCAAGGGTCCGACCCAGGAGTAGCAGCAAAAGGCTCGGAGACGTCACTGGAGCTGTCAAACATCTCTCCTTATGAGTCGACCTCATATAAGCCACTGAGGAGCACCAAATAAGAAGCTGCTGCTTTCCAAAAGCAAATAAATAAAATAAAAATTTCGCAGTGAGAGGAGAAACGGGCAGACGGCTAGCAGAGTTTTAATTCGCTGTGAAGAACACTACTGTCTCATTATCTCCGGCTTAATGTTTAAGTTGTGTGCATTTTGAACAAGATAACCTGAAAAGGCCCACGGCAGAGTGAGTGGGGAGCAGTGTGGGTGAAGCTCAGCAGGCTGCTCACAGGCACACAGAAAATAGAAGATTTAGACTTTGAGAGTCGCGATCAAACAACTCTGCTGTGCTTCGTCTCTTTGATTATCAATTAATTTTGTATTTTATTTTAGAAACTTTAGGGACATTGTGTTTATTTAATATTTTGACTTAAATGATGCTTGGACAGAATTTTATGGCCAGTTAAAGCAGAAATCGGCTCCTTCTAAGGGATTCACGCATTTTTTCTTGACACATCTGTCATCTTGTGTCTTTGTGGGAATGTAAAGAAGTAAACAGGCCAGAGTACGTTCAGGTGGGATTTCCTTGACTACATAGTCAGCGGTGCAGGAAGTCGAGTTCCTCCGTGCACACAAGTACGAGAGCTGTTTGCAGAGAACGGCGTTTCCCATGAGTCTCTTTGTCTGCCCTCATCAGCCCCAGGAGCCTCTCAGCAGCCTGAAGTCCATGGCCGAGCGAGCGCCTCTAAGCTCAGGGATGGAGGGAGACATGCCCTCCCTGCACCTTACCCCAGGTAAGCTCTCACACCGACTGACACACATGAGCCTCAACACAAGAAGTTCCACAGAGCGGGAATAAAAAGAGCTGTAGTTTAATGGAGCTAAATGTCATCTCGCCTCCCACTCTCGGCCTGCTCTGAACAAAGACTACAGCTGATACCGTCATCCCTGACTCAGCTTTTCTTGTGTTGAACTTTTGTGTTCCTTCATCTCCCAACTCTTTACATTTTACCTGTCCTCCCTCTCCACTCCCCTTCCTGTTTCTCTTCAGACATCTTCCCCAGCAGCACTACAGCCCCCTCGGGCCCCCCATCAGCACCTCAGCCCTCGCTGTCAGAGGTCAGCATCCCCCCATCACTGGGGGTCTGTCCGCTGGGGCCGGTTCCCCTTTCCAAAGACCAGCTCTACCAACAGGCCATGCAGGAGGCGGCGTGGACGCACATGCCCCACCCGTCCGACTCCGAGAGAATCAGGTCCAGTGAACTTTATACACTCGCCCAAAGGTCAACGTGCTTCTTTAGTTGAGAGTAATTTTACAATAATGTTCAAATATTCAAGCAAGCTTCCTGTTTTATAAAACAGACTTTTATTGTGATTGAACATTGCTATAGTAGGTGATAATCTGTTAATAACTTTTAACCCAATATAACATGATGCAATAAACACACCACATCAACATCTTTGATTTACAAACTATTTTTTTTATTTTAATATAGTTCAATTTAAGGTAAAGTCAGTAATTTCCTGTTAATCCATGAAGTTCAACTTCTCAAATGGATTTATTTTGAAAGGCATTCATTGTTTTTAATCATAAAGAGTTATTGCGTTGATCAGATTATTTGAATGCAATTCAACATAGGTTTGTTTGTTTTTTTTGTTAAGGCTTTAAGCTTTGATTTGTGTTGAACATTGTTGGAAGATTCCTTCCAGCATTCCCTTAAGCTTCCACAACAGAAAGACTTGGAAGAAAGGCTTTAAATGACGTGGAAAAGCAGCAGAACTCACCAGCTGCAGCTCATCAGAGATCAAATTTTCACCACGCTGATCTGCACAAACGCAACTCGCAGATGCACACACAGATTCTCTGTCATAGAGCAGAATATGGAGGATTTGAGGGGTTTTTTGTTTGTTTGTTTGTTTTGTGCCTGCAGTGTGCTCAGCCCACACGGCCACAGTCGACATTTAAATGCAAACACTCAAACCCCTTTTATCCCTCAGTACCTGTTGTTTTTCACGGCCACACACACGTCCACACAAACGCAGCATTCAAGGATTTCTAATTCTGCATCCTGCCATCAAAATCTCGACTGAAATAAACACAACACAAACATTTTCTGTGATTTCGTAACTCTGGTCCACATCTAACACACACACACACACACACACTTGCAGCTGCGACACACATTGGTGGCGTTTGATTTTCAGGGCTCCTGTTAGTCAGATACCACTCACAGTACTTTCTGTTGTGACACACTTGTTGTTTTCACGGCACGCAGACTTTTGGGTTTGTCACTGATCTAAAAATAAACAGCGTGGATGGAAAGTGCATCTGAGCGTGTGTGTGTGTGTGTGACCTGCAGTTGAATGTTCCTGTTTTGTATAAATCCATAAGAGAGAGGACACTTTAGTATTGTACCGTTTAAAAATGCATTGGATTAAGTCAAAACTGGCCTTTCATAGCATAAATGACAATAAGTGTGTGTTAACAGTCTCCATGGCGAGTGTAGAAATCGAGGCCTCTGATTGGCTGAATTTTATACTGGGGTTTTTCTCTTTTTTCGTGTATGTTTAAATCGGTCTATTTTCTGCGTCCATGTTTCAGGCAGTACTTGATGAGGAACCCCTGCCCCACCCTGCCTTTCCACCACCAGGTGCCACCTCCCCACTCCGACACTGTAGAGTTTTACCAGAGGCTTTCCACGGAAACCCTTTTCTTCATCTTTTACTACCTGGAGGTACGTTGGGAATGTTCTGCTTTTACCTGAATGATGTTAACCAAATGTGAGACTCAGCGACAGACTGGTGACCTGTCCGGGATGAATCGCTGCATTTTGCCCAAATAAAGCAGGGAAACGCTCCTGCCGATCCTCGAGACCCTAAAAAAAACAAAATCAGGTTGAGATCACTGATAACTGGAAAGATGCACGCTCCAAAAACAGCCCCCGCTACAAATAAGCGTAATATTCCATAAATCTGGTCAAAATGATCTTATTTTAGGCACAAAAAAAAACATCTTTGTCCATAGGGTCAGATTTCATTTCTTGACTAGAATTCTTCAAAATAACAAAATAGTTTAAATAGTCCCCTAGTTTTCTTGAATCAAAAGTTTTTTTTTTTTACTCAGAAACAATTTTGTAAATTACCTGCAACAGAATTAAAAAAAAGAAAGTAGTTATTTTAAACACTAAGTTATAGTGTAAATTAAACAGGATGAGTTCGTTTTTAGAGATTTTAGTGTAAACTTAAAGTTGCTTCGGCTGAAATAGGATTAAATACGAAAGAAAAAGCAGATCTATCCACTTATAAAACAGATACTGCTGGATTTATCCAGGATTGGGTTACTTCCTCAAAGGTGACATATTAAGTACTTTTTGGTTGAAATGATTAAAAATAAATAAATAAATCAAAATAACACACAAAAACTCCTCTTTTTTCCGCTTCAAACACCTTTATTTGACATTACTATGAAAGATTGCAGGTTACTCGTGCTTTAAATTAAATGACAGAAAAGAGGATTTATCTGACAAATATATGGGGTTTATAACATTTAAAACAGATAACATTATTGTTTACAGAGTTCATGTGATTAAGAAAAATCTGCAACAGTCGAGGAAAGTTTGGGAGCATCATGGAATTTTTTTTTTTTTTTATTTGTAATGAAACCAAACCTGATACTTTGCAGTAATTTACTTACGTGATGTCCAGGCCCGAGTCTTTGTCACTGTTTACAGAACACGATGTGGGTCAGTGGGTGGGTCAGAGGAGTTCTCTGCAAGTTGTTGAAATAATTCAGAACTGATTTGTCCGTGTTAAAGTGTTGGATTCCTGTTGTTTACTGGAGTGGAGCATCATGTGGCTTCCTCGTTGCCGTCACATGAAGCGCGTATCTACAGTTCACACGAAGAACATCATGGAGTCAGTATTTTCTCTTTTGTAAACGTGTGCGTGCAGCTTGGCCCAAACAGCTCAGAAAACCGTGCTGGTGCCTTAAAGAAGCAGCTGAAGCACTTTAACTCCAACACCAGCAGCTAAACTTGCATGTAGATGGTGAATTCATGCTAAATGAGATGATATAAACCCAAAGGTGTGACCATGGTTGCAGTTTGTGATGCATTTAAAATGAAACACAAAAATACACATGAATATAGAATAATATTATTGATTCTTTATAATTGTAGAAGTGTGGCTGGAAATGGATCCCTCATACACAGACTAGCATCAGGTCTTGGTATTTAGCACCTTGTTTCAGCTGTGCTTGTTTTATAAATAAAGTTGGTGTGGTATCATGTTGTAATACTCTGAGACGTGATGAAGCTGACGTCGGTCCAGCTGCTGGAAACAGATGCTCAGCTGGAACTTCATCTTCCCAGCAAGCCCGCTGCGATGGTGCCGTCGTTGGGAAGACTTACGTTTGAGCCGTTCTGCTCACGAACAGAATTAACGTCTGCAGCTGCTCTCGGCTGGCCAACGCTCGGCTCCCAAACAGCAGAAACGACGTGCTCTTGCCCCTGGATCACCCCTCCAACAGTCAGTGGACTGAAACGATGTCCAGCTTTTGCTCACTTTCCACAATTACAAAAAGAAACAATGGATTTTGGAGCTTTTGTGGAGTTATTTGAGGGAGTGTCTCCTCTTTTTATATCATCTACACCAAGTCTGGTCCACAAGAACCACTGTCCTGCAAGTTGGATTGTAAAATTTCAGAAATAATTTCAGGAATAAACAAATTAAAAAAAAAAAACAAAACAATTTTTTTTTTTAAACACAATGCAACTTTTGTCCTAAAAAAGCCATTTTGAATTTGTGTTTTGTGGAAAACCTGAAGCGGTCCATTTAAAACATTTTATTTCTTAGCTTGTAAACTTCAGTCATTTATTTTTGAAACAAATGTGTGCTTTTATTGTCAACCCCGGACTCAGGTGTCCATCTGCTTCGCTGCGTTATCGGGACGTCTCGTTGCTCCGTCTTTGTCTCTCTTCACCTCTTTAATGCTCCTCTGTGGTTGGCCGTCTCTGCAGGGCACCAAGGCCCAGTATCTGGCAGCCAAAGCCCTGAAGAAGCAGTCGTGGAGGTTCCACACAAAGTACATGATGTGGTTTCAGAGGCACGAAGAGCCCAAGACCATCACCGATGAGTTTGAGCAGGTTAGCTCTGTCGACACCTTCTAGATGCTTTAAAGCCTCTGTCAGCTGTTATTGACAAAGATATTGCTGGGATTTGCCTAAAAGAAAAGTAAGGCTGCCTTGAAAGTTTAATTTATTGTATTTTTATTCATTTCTTTTTTTTAGGGGACGTACATTTATTTCGACTATGAGAAGTGGGGCCAGCGGAAGAAGGAGGGATTCACGTTTGAGTACCGGTACCTCGAAGACCGAGACCTCCAGTGACCTGCACAGACTCAGGCTGACAGACAGGCAGACAGACAGACAGACAGATGAACGGACTGCTGAGAAAGTAAGAGAAGGGCAGACAGATGGACGATGAAGGGTGATCCGCCTGCTGACATTCCTGGATTTGACCTCACCTCCCCGGGGGAAGGGAACAAGAAGGCCTGAGTGGAGTGGACGGGTGGAGTGGGAGCCAAACGGCTTGGCCAAGGCACATTCGATCCCCCCTCCCTCCTTCTGAGCCTCTCAATCCCGCCTTACCATCGCCACCATGGCAGTGACAACTCTCTCCTCCTCTTCTTCCTCTCTCTCCTCCATCATCACACCTTTTATTTGCATCTTTTACAGAAACAGACACGAGATCCCTCACGGAGTCGGCAGACTCCCTCGTCCTTCGAATCCCGTTGTGTCGGCTTTATAATGGCTCGGTATTTAAGTTCTGTTAGGACCAAAGAGAAACTGGTGACTCACGCACAGAATCGGTCCACCTCCATACCGTACGGAACAAACCCGGAGGGCTTTCTCGCATCTGTGCTGCAGCAGCTGTCGGACTTCCGGCGTGCGGCGACACAGTGGGGCAGCAATCAGACCGATAATGGAAATTTAGCTCTTTTGCACCAAATTATGTTTAATTATTTTGTACAAAAGATTTAAACTCCCATTCTTTAACTCCTTCTTTGAGCCGCGGCTGTGCAACATCCTGCTGCTGCTTCCGTTAAGGTTTGCTCTGCTGTCACCCCGGCAACCGGCCATCACCTGCGTTTAACCACGTTTTAGAAGTAAAAGTGCGTTTTTGTTAATGTGCCCGGTCTAAAATTATCCCGCCCAGCCGTTTCCCATCGAGGCTTGTTGGAGGAGTGTGACATCACAGAGGGAGGTGTTGGTAGTAACTGTATAAGTAACACTTTTCAGGCTGTTTTACAGAGAAAGAATCAAACTAATAGTTTTTTTGTTTGTTTGTTTGTTTTTTTCCCCCCATCCTGGCAAGATTCAACCGTGCATAGTTTTTGTTTGGTTGGAGGTGTTTCTGCTGTCAACCCAACGTGGTGGAGCTGAATGTGAGAAAGCTTGACAGCAACAGTGTTCTCCTCCTTCTTTAACTCCCTTTATCACCGACTTTCCTCTCAAAAGACAAAACTATGTAAGTAGAAAAGCTGCTGAAGCAGTGTCGGGTCAAGGTGCACGCATCGAGCTCCTCTCACCTCCACCCAACTGGGTTGTCGGCAGACTCGCTGCCGCCGGCTGATTTTTGAGTATTCCACCATCCGAGCAGCTTCAGCCGGACTCGGTGTAGCTCGAGTCCTTTAATGCCAAAAGTGCGAGCGTTGTGGGAGCTGGACGATACCAGCAGCTGGACCAACAGTGTGTTCTTCAACCGCCGGCCTCCCCTTCCTTCCTTCCTCTTCCTCCTCTCTGTGCCGAAGAGCACAAGCACCAGCACTCCAGCCCGATCCTCCACCTCTCC